>APFE031637661.1:0-14511 GCA_000404065.3 Pinus taeda
CTTGACTTCCTCAACCAATTTTTTCATGGCTAGTCCTTCTACGACCAACCTCATCATCTACTGTGTCTACTACAGTCCTTTAAGCTTATCCTAAATATTATTCATGACTTGATAAGCCTCGTCCAATCATGGATGCAACCTAGCCTTTAGCAAAGGCCTCCTTCTTATGTCCTTCCTCTACGTGCATTAAGAGATGCTTTCCCTCATGTAATTTGGAAAGGCGCTTCCCTGGTGCTATGGAGCACACAGTGGCCCTCACTTCATTGTATTTCCGCTGCAACTCCCTTACTTGTGTATTCATCATATGTAGGTTCGGTTCCTTTTGCAAATTGGTCACTAACTCCAGTATTTTCTCAAACAATGCCATATAGTCAATGACTGTGTCATCCACGGTGGCTATTCCTTCCTTTATCGCATCTCCGCACTAATCCCAGACCTCAAGAGGAGTTGTGGGCCACAAATTTAACTGTAGCTTTATGATCTTCATGTTGAGCTCAAATTGGACTCGGCCAACCTATGATTTAGCTTTGCACACACCAACGACTAGTTTTCTGATCTTTTCTTCTGGATGTACGCCCTCCAGGATGTGAAGCTCAGGTACTATCTTGAATTTTTCTGTGAGTACTGACTCTAGTCATGAAATTTATGCCTGCAGTGTCTCCCTTTCCTTTAGAGCTTGTGTCTTTTTAGCAAACATATGCTCATTGTTCACTCTATACTCCCTGATGAGGTTGAGGGCACACTGCTCCTAGGATCTCATTTCATCTGCCACCCCTCCATGCAGCATGTGGAGGGTCTCATTGGAGAGTGTCGTTATATTTAGCCTAATGTTTTTTATAGTTCTCAAGATAATGTGATCATCAACAGAATCTATGCGAAGGGACCCATCTGGTAATGCTATGTTTCTGAGGTCAAGGGTCCTTATTAACTCGGTTTCTTAGATCATCCTAGATGCCAGAATTTCTTTCTCCACACTCGCTTATTCATTGCCCTCCTATATTCTGCTTGCTTGGATCTACAGCTCACATAGATCCTTTTGGACACTCACTAGCATCTGCATATATTACTTCTCGAACTACTACAACACTTTAATCGTGGTATCCTTCATTTTATCCCCTACCTCATTGAGATCGCCTTCTATTAAGACCATGGGATCAACTTGTGACTTATCTGATTTCTGATTCTTCCTCGTTCCTTCCTGCTACTCCTTGCCATGTTTATTTAGAATGAATGGGGTGCTCTTCCCCTCATCTCCTTTGCTACCTTGGCCTGAAAGTTCCTCCTCCTCTATCTCTAGCGAAGGTGACTTGTCACTTTTTTGTGACTCACACTGCTCCTATTCCACCTACTCCTTGGAAATGCATTCTTTCTCGACACGACCCTTTTTAGTTGATTCCTTCTTTCTCCGTGATGCCAGATTATGCACAACCTACTTGGTTGCCTCCTTTCTCTTCTGTGCAGAAGGACTCTCTCCACCTATGCTTAGTCCTACAAGTAATTCTCATGGAGCATGCTACTCTGCAGGCAATTTTTCTACCACCTTTTGTACATTTGCTTCTATCACCAAATATGGAAAGTCGTCCCATTTTTGCTCTGGATCCTTCATGCTTGAATGTGCACTCTATGGAAGTATGCCTTGTGTTGGGTAGCGCAAGCCCCATGGAACAAGTATGGGGTGAGAAGCCCAGAATTTTGGGTAATATTAGGGTAAAAGACTCCACAAAAAGTGCAGAGCGCGAAGTATAGTATGTTGAGTAAAAGCGTAGTCTGCCCAAAAATAATGTAAAGATGTAAGTAATAGAGTTGGCCCGTGGAGGGATAGCGGGCCAAGGGAGAGTATAAATTGAGCCCGGCTCTATGAGGGAAAAGTAGTTCTTTTGAGAGATGGAATGTAATGGGGTATGAAAGGAAATAGCTTAAAAGCGCCTGTAAGTCTGAGTAGAGGGAGTAGGGTAGAAGGTATAGGCTCTACAGCTATGTGTGCAGAGGCTTGGAAAGTTTGCAGTTGTGTGCGTGGACCCTTGCAGCTCAGTGTGCATGGTGGATATGGATGTATTGTGGAAGATTAATAATAAAGATAAGTTTCTTCTGAATTCTGTGTTTATTGCAACTTTGATCTTTTATGATAATGAACTATTATGATTTTTGCAATTTCTATGGTTGAATACATCTGAACTGGGTTAGTCTTGATGTGCAAAGTAACCTAAAGTAATAAATGTTTACTTAAAGATCATTGTACATAGATAAAACCAGTAATAAGTGATTCCATTTGTAACAAGCGCAATAAGGATATTCTGATCTACGCGGATTTGGCATAGCACGAGGTTGTAGAACATCACGCGAGCCCCAAACCACATCCAAGACATCCCCAACATGCAGAAACCTGGTTCCAGCACCCTCCCCTGCTACCTTGGGTGAGACCTCAGTCCGCGCTTGACGGGCTGTTGCAGAAAGGGTCGTAGCTACGGGATTTGTTTGGCTAAATAATTCTTCCGAACCTGGGTCAAGCCCATATAAGCCAACAAATGGTTCCATTGCCAGGACCGGGATCTGCCTAAGGGATGTTTGTTGTGAAAGACGACAATGCTAGAGGAAAGCACGACGAAGGATCAGGATATTAGTAATGGTGAGCACCATCCAGTTACCACTATTCAAGGGAGTAGGAAGTGAAGATCTCGAAGATTTTTGGTTTGTACTGAATTCAGTATGGAACACATAGTAGATCATAGATGATAATATCAAGAAAGTCGTCTTAGTTAGCACACTACAGGACCGAGTGCTAACATGGTATATGAAGTATTCAGGGCATCAACCCAACAACAGGGATAGCAGACATCTACATGGAGTTAAAAAGGAGTTCAATCGGCCAAAATCGAAGTCGCAGTCGGTCGTAGGATTCAAAGAAATCATGATGATGCTTGGTGAGACCCCGTGGGATCTGGATCAAAGATTAAAAAGAACAATTTGCAAAGCCAACATGACCCTAATGGATGCACAACACTGCGCTTAGTTCATTGCATCACTAATGCCGTATCTGAAATTGGCTTTGTCACAGTAGAATATCTCAACCCAAGCAGAAGTGTTGGAGGCAACAATGTAGCTGCACGAAACCCCGGTATAGGACCCAGGGTTTGGAGTTTAGAAAATCCAAGTGCATGTCCAAAATTTGTTTTTAGAAATACAAAATTTAAAGCAAGACCAAGCACGAGAAGGTCTAGAAGAAGTTTGGTGCATCAAGTGTAGGGGCCAGGGACATGATAAAGACCATTGTATAGTCACGATAAACCTTGTGTTCACGGGGGGACAAGCACCATTGCGACCAAAGGCATAGGTAGGGACGAGCATGATCGCCCCGCTCTAGTGCACAATCTGTCAAGTAGGAGGAAAACACAACATGGATAGTTGCCATCTGTTGCTAAAATACAATCAGACCCCCCAACACCTCTTTTGCAACTTTTGTAGATTAGTGGGTCACAAGGACAGAGATTGTTGAATGTTGGTGGATCAGGCATCTGCCTACCGAATATAAACTGTGAGACGAGGTCAAAATCTAGTTGCAACATTTGTGTGCGGTGGATTCCAAGGACAAGATCGAGGATGGGTTGGAATGGTACGCGTGGGATTGAACAAATCCAACTTGAGTATCATGTCCCTATTGCAAACAATTCGACCATGAACTGCTAGATTGCCCTATGTTGTTAGCACAGATTCATGAAAAAAGGAAAAAACCTCCTACAACGACACAGAATGTCGAGATGATAAGGGCCGAACCACGCGATGAAGAACCTAAAGTAAATACGGTACTCAGGAGTCGTGCAATCTTAGAAGGAGATCAGTCTGAGCTGTATAAAGGTCCCTCGACGTTAACACCTTTCATAAAAACTTGCATGAGGTTACTTCGCAATAATAGGGTAGTGAAAGGATTGCAGGAGGTAATTAAGAAATATGCAGGCTGGCGAGAACCTTGCAGAGTCCGATGAATGGGAAGCCATACATCGCGGACAAGACAAGGAATGCAGTTAAAAGCACGGATTAGTGACTATGAGATGGATCAGGTCATTCTAGACCTTGGTTCAGATGCAAACGTGTTGGCCAAGAATACGTGGGAGCATATCGGCAAGCCCCCACTCCAATGGTCTCTGATCCAATTACAGATGGAAAATCAGTAGAAGATCTTGCCCATGGGTAGGCTACAAGGAATCACTGTAGACCTAGATGGTGCAAGCACTAGAATGAATTTTGAAGTTATTGAGATAGTGGACGAGGAAAGCCCGTACCTTGCATTGTTGGGAATAGACTGAACCATTAACATGAATGGGATTATTAATTTCAAGCACGGGAATATGATATTTGAGAAAAAGTCGCGCCGTGTAGTTGTTCCACTAGATACAACTGA
This sequence comes from Pinus taeda, assembly GCA_000404065.3. NCBI lineage: Eukaryota > Viridiplantae > Streptophyta > Pinopsida > Pinales > Pinaceae > Pinus > Pinus taeda. The sequence goes on from APFE031637661.1 coordinate 4,397, forward strand.
GGGACCTTGCTACATGGAACCTATGCGCGATGACAAGTAGGACGAAGCATTGGATTGCATATACCAAATTGTTGCACAAATTCCAATAAAGGGTAAGGTAATGAAGGAACGAAGAATTTCACAGGGTTACACAGAACCATACACCGATGATTCGGAGGAAGGAGATGAGCAATGGCAGAACAGAATGAACGGGCCAACTACTTTAAGCTACAATATGGTGAAAAAATCCATGTACTACATTAAAGCTCAGGATCATGAGCTACTAGTGCATGATGGGCTCACAAAGTAAATGAATTCGTGGAGAAGTTTGAGAGTGCAATACCAGAGTACCAGCAATTTGATGCACTCAAATGGGCATTGTATGTGACATCGACGTGATGGTGGGGTACCCATGAAGGAACTTTCGCAGATTGGTGAAGCTGTAAGCGCATGATGCAGATATGATTTGGGAATCCAGCACTACAATTAGCAGAGAAATATGATGGACAAGAAAATCCGCGCATACATCTAAGCAAATGGACCAAAGACTATGGAGAAGAGCCGCAACTAGAATGGATACACCTATTTTATCATACCTTAGATGTCCTCCCAAGGAATTGGTATACTAAAACAGAGCTTCGGCGTGGCACAGGTGAGTGGGATATATTGCACAAAAGGATTCTGTCAACATTTCTTTTTGAGGATCAATGGATGGATACAGTGGACGATGTGTTAAAGCTAGTAAAGACCGCAATTTTCATGTTGTGGCTTGAACCAGAACAATTCGTGCAACTAGACTGGTCGTGACAGCTGAGCCAGGCCTTGGAATGTTACAATGTAAAAGGAGAAGGGGAGGAGGTTGATCCACGCGACATCAATATACAAGAATTTGAAGGAAATCGAGAAGTGTGTGAACCTGAAATAGAAGATCCAGACGTCGCAGTGCCATTAAAAATGAAGCAAGTGAATATTGGAACAGAGGAAGAACCGAAGTATGCTACGCTTGGGGATTACTATGACAATACTACAGTGGAAAAGGTCATTGAGCTACTCAGGGAATATTGAGACCTCTTCCCTACTAAGAAGGAATTGGTGACACGAGCAACAAATTTCACTATGATTGTCGACCATCTCTACAAGATGGGCCATGATGAGATATTATGCAGATATGTACCAGAGTTTGAGTGAGAACAGATCCTTGTCGAATCACATGGAGGGGTTGTTGGCAGACATTATGCGAGCTGCACCATAGCCCAGAAGGTTCTTCGCGCCGAATTATGGTGGCCCACCCTATATCAAGATTCAAAAGCATACTTCCGGGCTTGCGATGTATGCCAACGAATAGGTAAGCTGCCGCGAAGAGATGAAATGCCACTTCAGCCCTAGGTAACACTACAACCATTTGAGAAATGGGCAATCGACTTCATAGGGCCTATTGAACTATGAGGGAAGACAGACGCGCACTATATTATCATTGCGACTGAATACTTGACCCGATGGGGAGAAGCATAGCTAGTTAAGGATTGCATAGCCGTGACAACGGCAAAATTCTTGTTCGAGAATGTGTTGACCAGGTTTGGGTGTCTTGATATTCTCACGAGTGATCGAGGAACGTATTTTTTGAACGAAACCATTGGCACACTCACTGAGGAATTCCAAATACATCACCAAAAGAGCATACCATACCATCCACAAGCAAATAGGACCATTGAGACATTCAACAAGATTTTGGAAATCACATTGACTAAGATCTGTAATGCGCAACGGAAATATTGGGATTTGCACATCCTTACTGTGCTATGGGCATACTGAACCACATGCAAGAAGTTGATAGGCCAAACACCGTTTCGACTAGTCTATGATAAGGAGGCCATGATGCCTATGGAATATATCATGCCCAGTCTACTGATTGCAGTAGCTACAGGAATGGCAGATCGAGGGGCATTGGAGGAAAGGCTCGCACAACTCAATGAACTGGATGAAGAATGATTTCTGGCAAGATTTCATTAGTAGGTACAAAAAGAACATGAGAAAGCATGGCATGATCACCATATCAAGGTGCGCACGTTCAAGAAGGATGATATCATATTATAATATGACAGTAAGTTCAAAAAATTCCCAGGTAAACTTTGTATGCATTGGTTGGGATGTTATGTCATTAAAGAAGTAACTTATGGGGACACAGTTCAGCTGGCTAAGCTCAACGAAGACCCCTTCCCAGGAAGAGTAAACGGAAATCGCCTGAAGCTCTATATGAGCTAGCCGACCGCCTGCCTAACCGTTCCACGGAGAGTCTCACTGCTCTGACCAGTTGAAAGAGAACATGGGATGATAAAGCAATTTGGGGGATAGATGCATGGGTATCAGGGTGCAATTGGCCAACAATCTAGGCTGTGGTTCAACGGAAAGAGCCACACGGGTGTATTGCTCTAAGGAATGATGACCATTAATACCACTGTTAATGAGAAGATGGATGCATTATGTAAAAAGGGAGCGGACGACGGGAAATTATGAGTAACAGTACGAGGCAGAAATGAAAGGATCGGCCATAAATTTTACACGGGAAGGGTACACGAGCTGAAATGAGCGGCAATCTGTTCATTTGAAGTTTGCATGGCTTATAAATCACCATGGGGAATCCATTGGGCAACCTACGCTTTGGAAATACAAATGGATTTGTTCAACATCTCTGCACTCGAAAAGTGCGCTAAGTTAGTAATCTGGCTAAAGAGGGGGCAGGACTCTCTATGGAGTCTGGTATTGATAGCTACAGGTATCCTGCAAGCTGCAGTATTACTAGCAGGGGATGTAGCGGAAACCAGGGAATGCGAAGTAGAATTGGTGTAGATGTCGTCGCCCCACCTAGGGGCAGGATGGCGCGTTACAACAGAACAACCAAATGATGAACAGACAATGACCATGGGTGGAGATGTAGTCAATAAGTTGCCTCTGATGGTTTTCGATGAGTGGGATCTGGCGAACAACAGTGAGGGTCTTGCAAAATTACAACATAGGTTACAACAGATGGTGTGCAGACAAGATACATTGGTTGGAAAGGGCTACAGTGGTACTAGGAGGTCTCATATGTGGCTCCCCCGCTCGTGCTAAAATCCTTGAAGGGGGTGTTCTGCGTTAACCGAGAAGAGCAGAACAACCATCATCAGATGCGAGATATGGTCAAAACACTAAAGCAGGAAAAGCATTGCAGGAGACAAAGCAAGAGCAGCTGAATGATGAGTGCCACTTACCGACAGGCAAACCACGAAGCCAAGACAGAGCATCTGGCCACACTAGTAAGTGACTTGGGATGAGTCACAATGATTGTGTTGGGGGACTGTTGGGTAGCGCAAGCCTCGCTGAACGAGTATGGGGTGTGAAGCCCAGAATTTAGGGTAATTGTAGAGTAAAATACTTCGTGAAAAGCATGGAGTACGAACTATAGTAGGTTGAGTCAAAGAATAGTCTGCCCAACAATAATTTAAAGAAATAAGTAATAGAGTCCGCACACAGAGGGATCGCGAGCCAAGGGAGAGTATAAATAGAGTGTGGCTCTATGAGGGAAAATTAGTTCTTTTGAAAGATGGAATGTAATGCGTTCTGAAAGGAAATAGCTTAAAAGCATCTGTAATTCCAAGTCGAGGGAGTAGGATAGAAGGTACAGGTTCTGCAGCTGTGTACGCAGAGGCTTGGAAAGTCTGTAGCTGTGTGCATAGACCCCTACAACTAAGTGCACAAGGTGGATCTAGATGTGTAGTGGAAGATTGATAATAAAGGTAAGTTTCTTCTGAACTCTCTGTTGATTGCGATTTTGCTCTTTTATGATAATAAACTATTATGATTTATGCAATTTCTATGGTTGAATACATGTGAACTAGGTTAATCTTGATGCGCAAAGTAACCAAAAGTAATAAATGTTTCCTTAAAGACCATTGTAACTAGATCAAACTAGTAATAAGTGATTCCATCTGTAACAAGCGCGATAAGGTTATTTCGATCTGCACGGATCTGGCATAGCACGAGGTTTTAGAAAAACACGTGAGCCCCAAACCACATCCAAGACATCCCTAGGGTGCAGAAACCTAGTTCCAGCTCCCTCCCCTACTACCTCGGGTGAGACCTCAGTCCACGCTTCACAGGCTGTTGCCGAAAGGGTTGGTAGCTATGAGATTTGTTTGGCTAAATAATTCTTCCGAACCTAGGTCAAGCCCATCTAAGCCAACACCTTGAATTCTACATAGGGTCACAACTACATGAACAAGGTTAGGGACAACCTCAGATGCTAGTTAATGGCCATGCAAAGACTCATTTCCATCAAGACCCAAAATATCTTTGTGTCAGTAACTTGTGTGGGATCCTTTGTGGCCCATAAGGAAGCAAATTGCGATGCCTCCGACAATCCTTCCTCAAGTGGAGGAAATTCGTTGTCCTCTTGTAATTCGCATGCAAAAAGCACAATCAATAGCAAAAACCAAGCGTAGTGGAATGGCTTGGTTACATCTTGGGCTTCTCGACAGTTCTCTAGAAACCCCTGACAGAGGTATCTTGACCAATTAAATTGTACGCCCTTCGCACACTAGGCAGTTAGGGAAACTACAGGTGCCATAACTTCATTCGCGTAGGATTTCCTCATCACCTTCCCTGCTAAGATTTGGGTGGCTAGTTGAACTATTGGGTCTTTTATGGGTAGAATTAAATACCCTCGTGACTTATTCATGAGATCATAATATTTCTTCATTCTTTCTGCAAGGCCTTTTTCTCCCATCTTTTCGCCAAACTCCCTAGCTGGGTTCTCGCCGTTATAGGGCAGGTGCATGATTCTATGAATGAGAATGTCTATGATGGGGATAGGCCCACCTAGCCGTAAACACCCATTGTGCACCAATGTGAGTAGCTAGCACGCACAAATTGTGTTAATGGGTGTGCGGTGATAATGTGGCACCTAGAACAGATTGAGTAACCTTGAGTTCTCAACACCATGGACCCATTTCTACATTTCCAATGTAGTAACAATTGACTCTGCCTAGTAGACATTCCTTATGTACTTATCCATCGCCAAGTGTGGAAACCTAGCTTGATCTGCGAGGTCCCAATCTTTCATTTTCAACAGCGGGATCCTCACAAGCCACAGACCTTCAAAAGGGACCTACTTTGGTAGCAAGGGTATGGAAAGGGTGAACTTCTCAGAATATAGGGCCTTCGTGACCTTCGCTTTTCCCTTCCATGAATGGATATACTAAGGGAGCCTTGTTATAGGTTTAGTGCCTTCAACATCAATATCTTATGTTCCTTGGGATTCGTCTGCTTCCAGGTCCACAATCTTCTTCGGCTGCTTATCTTTCTTCTATTTCTGTGCGTCAGTATGCTTCCTTGGAGATGTGTGGACCGACACTGGCTTCTTCTACTTGTCTTTCTTTCATTTGGCTGGTTGGGTTTCTCTAGTAGGGGTAGGTTTCGGCCTAGGCACCATAGGCACAGGGGGAGCTTCCATACTTACAACTTCCAGGGAAGCTTTCTCAGAGGAAACATGGCCAATACTCATAGTTTCTGCAGGATTGGGGCCAAGCATTTTCTCTAGAATAAACTTCTGGTTTAGCTCAGACAACTTAGTAAACACAAGGCTGGCGAATAAATATTTCCAAGCCTATCGGTTCATAGGAAATAGAAAACAAATTTCACTAACAATTCTGAGAGCACAAAGTCTTCTATGTTGGACCGACACACATAATTTATAGGGGTATTTTAATTCAAATCTGACCATTCTCCCCAATTTCAGCGCATTGATGTTGTTTTGGCGGTAGATCTTCAAATACTTTTGCCTTAAATTCCACCACCGCGCTACTTTTAACCATCTTCTAGTCATCAAGTCATGAAAAGTGACTCTAATGGCCACTTTCAGGTTGTATTGTGTTGTACCTTCCTTCATAGTGCAGCTTCCTGCATGCATCTTTATGGGTTGTATCTTCATCATTCTCCGTGTAGCCTACTTGCTGCATTGTCCTCCAAACTGGGAAGTGTAGTTTATAGTTCTGCGCTCTGTTACAACTAGCTAGATCACTAAGACTATCCTACTGTCATATAGTCATTATGCATGATCTCTTTTATACAACTTCAGCCTGCTCCAATTCACTCTCCCTGGGAAGGGTTCCCCATTCAACTTCATGAGTTTAACTACGCTTCCATCTATAATTTCTCTGACAATATATGGCCCTATCCAATGCATCTAGGATTCACCCACAAATTTAGTGAATTTACTATCATATAATAGGACAAGATAGTTTACCTTGAATGTACAAATCTTGATGTGGTGATCATGCCATGATTTTTCACCTTCCTTCTATACTTGATGAAATCCTCCGAAAAAATGATCTTATTCGAGCTCCATGAACTACGTGAGCCATTCCTCCAAGACCTCGTGATCTGCCATACTTGTCAGAGCCACTATGCATAGACTAGGCACAATATACTCCATCAGCATTACAACTTCTAAACCATATACCAATCTGAATGATGTTTGCCCTATCAACTTCTTGCAAGTAGTCCTATAAGCCCATATTACTGCAGGCACAAGCATATCCTAGTCATTCCACTGTGCATTGCAGATCTTTGTCAGCAGGTTCTCCAAAATCTTATTGAAAGATTCAACCATACCATTGGCCTGTGGGTGATACGGTGTACTCTTCTGATGGTATACCTAAAATTTGTCAATCAACGTGCTTATGACTTCATTTAGAAAGTGCATACCTATGTCACTCATCAACACTTTCAGGCAGCAAAATTTGGTTGAGAAATAATCAAACAAAAAATTTTCTACCATAGCCCTTGTACAATCCTTCATTGGCTATCCCTCTATCCATCTTGTTAGATATTCCATCTAAGTGATGATATAAAGTGCACCAGTTTTCTTTTGTGGGGGCTGAATTGGCCCAACAAAATCAATCACCCATTTCTCAAATGGTTGCAAAGATACTTGAGGAAGTAATGACAATTCATTCGTTCACAATGGTCTATCCATTCTCTAACATGCATTGCATGCCTTACAATATGCATTGGAATCCTTGTGTATGGTTGGCCACCATAGACGTGTGCGAAAAATATTTTGCGCAATTTCCCTTCCTACATAATGACCTCCAATAGCTCCGGAATGAGCTTCAGCAAGAATTATATCCCTCTCAATATTGGGCACATATCTTTGCAATATTTCATCTACACCCATCTTATACAGATGTCCTGCAATAAATGAAAAATATTTTGTGCACACTACTAATTCTTTTTTCTTCTGACTTGTGTATCCTTCTAGTGCCATCCCCATAGTCAAGAAATGAATAATGTCTACAAAATGATTAGCTACGTGCATAGCAAAGAGTTGTGCATCTAGTAACCCTTCCTCTATATTATTGGGCTTCTCTCCTATTTTGATCTGTGACAGATGGTAAGGTCCCGCATTTAACCTCCCTAGCTTCAAAATCACATCAAAGTTATACTCATGAAATAATAACAACCATCTACAGATCTCCCCCCCCCCAACACAAGCTTATTGACTAGGTATAATGCATAATGATTTGTGTACAATTTGAAATTCCCTCCTAATAGGTAATGCATGAACATATGCAATGCGTACACCATGGCCAATCCTTCGCACTCAGTCATTGAATAATTTTTCTCAGCCTTTGATGATTTCCTACTCGTAAATGTTATAGGGTGGTCCATTTCTCCTTCGCTGGCTTGTGTTAGCACTACACCCAATGAGATACAGGAGGCATCCACATGAACACGAAACTCCTTTTTCCAATTAGGAAATACCAAGATTTGCGCGGTGACCATCTTTTCTTTCAATACATCTAAGTTGTGCTGACATTCTTCATCACAACAGAATGTTTCATCCTTCTTCAACATTTTCTCCATGGGCACAATAATTTGAGGATAGGCTTTGATAAATTTTCAATAATATCTCATATGTCCCAGTGTCGCATGCAACTACTTGACATTCCTTGGGGCCTCAAGGTTCACTATCAATGCAATCTTTGCAGGGTCCCCCATCAATCCTTTCTTGCACACCACATGACCCAACAAGATCCCAAGTTCAGCGCGATCTGGTATCTGTGACATGTATCCAACATGAGGCACAAACTTGATACATGGCACTTGACTAATCCAAACACCGTCCAGTCATCAAAGTATACTTCTAGGAACTTATGAATGAACTCCTTGAACATTGTTACAACTATGTGGGAAAATATTGTAGGTGAATTGATAAGTCCAAATGGCATCACAGTGTACTGAAAACAACCTCATTTCGTCGAAAAGGTCGTTTTTCTCTTATCCTCAGGTGCGGTCTTAATCTGATGATACCCAGAAAACCCATCAGTAAATGAGTGGGCCCCCTCCCGTCCAACATTGTCCAATACTTCTTCTGTAAATGGCATGGGGAATGTGTCATTGACACACACATCACTAAGCTTTCATAGATCTACACAAATCCTTATTTCACCTTTTTGTTTCTTCTCTTGAACTACCATCGGGCTCACCCAAATAGATTCCTCAACATGTTCTATGCCTCCAACATCTTATACAACTCTTGGTGAACCTTTTCCTTGTATTTAGGATTAAGGCAATAGGGCCTCTATTTAATAGGCTTCACATTCAGCTTTATAGTAATCTTCATAATTCCCAAATCACCAATTATGCCCTTCAAATACGAAAACTTGGTGGGGAAAAGATCCTTGTATTCGTGAAGTAACTCAATGAGTTTTTCCATAGTACTGTAATCCCAATAGTCTCTAATGTTTACAAACTTTGGTTTTGCTTCAGTGCTAATATTTACTTGCTTCGTCTTCAACGGCATGGTGATATCTAGGTTTTCTATTTGTGGGCCCTCAACTTTATGATGTCCTTCTACCTTTTGAATATTAATGTTTCTCAGATCTTCATCTTCCTCTTCAGTGGTCACATTATAGCATTCTAGTGCATGGCGCAGCTGGGTGCTCCAGTCTGGTTAGACCCACTCCATAGGTTCTTGTATAATTCTAAAGATAATCGCCTTAATTTCCTGTAGAGCTTCATCGATGCTTGCGAAGCCATCCTCAAAGGTGAAGGTCAATAAGAACCCTTTCTTCAACATATCCCATTCCGTTGTACCATGGCAGAGCTCCGTTTCTAGATACTAGTTCATGGGAATTGTATAAAAGATATGGAAAAATATGTGTATCCACTTTGGTTGTGCTTCTATTAACCATGCTTTAGCCCATTTCTCTAGGTGGTTGTGCGGATCATCCTTCCCACTATATTTCTCTACCAATTGAGTATTAGGATCCCCAAACCGTCAATTCATCATCCTTCTGTATTATCTCCATCCATCAAAACTATCTTTATGCGTACCCCACCATAATGTAAATGTAGCGCAAAGTGCCAAATATAATGTTTGGAAGTGGTGATCCTTAGGGAATTCACACTCAAATTCATTTAAAAACTTAGCTACGTCAGTTAAACCATCATAATAGGGTAGTTTCCTTACTTATGACGAAACACAACGCAACGAATTTGTCATCATATTGCATCACAGTGTGGATACTTCATGCAAGTGATTCTGCTAACGCTCCAACTCTTCATCTAAATCCAACGTGCAAGAACTCTCCCGATCCCATGAGATTCGTCCATCTGCTGTCAAGTTGATCTAGTCCTTGTCTCATGCTATTATTTTGTAGATTTGATCTAGTACATCCTCACTTTATTCATAATTGCAAATTGCTTCAGTATAGTGCGCCCCTCCTGTAGGTTCCAATGGTACTACAACCTGAACCGATTTTCTTTCAAATGACATTGTCCTCTTATTCAGATTGATGACCACATTCATATCAATGGCCGAGTCAATTCCCAAGAGTGCAGGATATGGATTGTTGTCATCGACGATCTATATAACCTCAAAGTCAACAATCGTGTTCGCACCTTCTATATCAACTGTTACTCAATATAATCATCACATCGAGATGATTTTCTACTGGTTCTCCATTCTGAGTTGAATTAGAGACCACTACAACGCAACTCTCCACATTCTTTCCCATGTTTGTGTTGGAAATAATACTGAGAGGGGGGGGTGAATCAGTATTATCACATTAATAAAACTTTTTCATTTCCAAACT
>APFE031637666.1:5162-43381 GCA_000404065.3 Pinus taeda
CCTTCCAGGTCCAACAAGAAGTCTCCTCTACTTTGACAAGCTTCACTCACTCCCTAATGGGGCCAAAAAGGTATGTGATCTCTCCTCTTAAGCTCAAATAGGAAGTCTTGATTTCACTAGCATTTACCCTCAAAAGTTCAGCTTCTCACCTCTCTGGCCACTGACCCAATGCCTCAATTTATAGTGCAATGGAGATCAATTACCAGCTCCTCCTTCAAAGGGATAGCTCCTCTCAACAAGGGATTAGTTCCTCCTATGATGGGATTCATGAACCACTTGCAGCGAACAATCCACGTAACAAATGCTTCTAGAAAACTCTAGAATTAACCCAAGATGAGTTATTTAAGATAAAGATTGCGCCTTTTGACTTTTACAGGGGTACGCACCTTCCCCTTTACATACAAAGCGTATAAGTACGCAGATAACTTGAACAAAAGGTGCGGGCCCGCAGGCAAAAGTAAGAGAAAGTGCAGAACCAGAGTTACATTGTTTTTTTTATGTCTTTCTCTCATTTCTCAATCTTGTTTTGAAGAGCTGAGGTTTAAGACTTGCTTAGGAAGCTGGTATAGGTAATGATAGGCCTACACCGACTGCAAATAATCAAGGTGACGATATTTTTGTGTAACACTATGTCCTCTAACACCCCCTCCAGTTTAACACGATATCTGTCTGCTAATTCAAGTGCAATAAGAGTATGTCTAAGCCCATGTAGCCCTAGGGTGGTAAAGAGGAACTTTGTCATCACATTAATGGCAACCCCAAGATCGATCAATGTGTTAGTTATGGGATGATCATTAATGTAGACAATAACCATAGGATTTCCTAAATCATTATACTTAGTTAGAAGAGGCTGAGCAGACATTAATTCGGATAATTTCCCCATCACATGTATGGTAGCAGGGTCTTTCAGCTTCCTCTGAGGTTTCTTGATGCACAAGTCTCATATTGTTTTAGCATAAATAAGTACTTCTTTAAGAGCTTGCAGCATAGAAATTCATACATGAAAATTTTGCAACTCCCTAAGAAAATCATATTTGGGTTGTGAGGTCATTCTAGGCTTAGTCAGTCTCTAAGGATATAGAGGATTCTAAGTTATAGCAGTCGAGTCGGTTGTTACAGGTGTATCATCCTTTCCTGAGTTGGTTGTTACAAGAGTAACAATCCTTCATGGGTTGGTTGTTACAGACATAACAATTTTCTCTGTATCGACTGTTATAGGTGTAACAGCCACCTCAGAGCCTACGGTATCTCCTCTAGAAGGTTCACATTCTTCCTCGGTAATGATAGGGGAGTGATTTGGTTTAATTACCTTACCCAATCGTTGTTGAATTTCATTAAGCCCCACGGGAGTAAAAAGGTAGGTCTGGAAGGTAGTCGAAGCCTCTATGACCGAGGTTGGAAAGGAGGCAATTGTAGATGTTGTTGCATTGGTAATCCAGGTAAAGTTGTATTCTGGGTATTTCCTCTCCAGTTCTGGTTCCAAGGGTATGGTTGAGACGGAGGATATTGGATAGAGGGAGATGGAGACCACTGGTTCTAGGATGAAGGAAACTATGCTAAAGAAGGAGCAGGATATTGCCATGGATATTGTTGAGTATTATCTGCATTAATCCACGAGTTGAAAGAGGAAAAATCTTGAGACATACCTAGAGGTCGTGGCTGCCATGGCCTCCTTGGTGCGATGAAATAAGAGAACTGCACCTCTTCGCTTGACCCTCTAAGTACTACGTTCATTCTAGGAAGCTCTAGACATTGACCTGTCGAATGTTCCAGCTCACAAATATTGCACAGGCTGATGTTGTCCAATTCACATTCCTTCAAGGGATGTTTCTTTTGGTAATTCGGACAAAATACAACCAGAGGTGTATCAACTTCTGCTCGTGTCTTCTTGATCTGCATTGTCGTTATCTGGGCATATAGAGTATTGAGGATATTGGTCTTGAAATTTTCGAACAAATTCCCGATCTCTGCTCTGGTTACTCCTCCTGTAAATTTTTGTATTCAGGAATAGGCGTCTCAGATTGTGCTTCTCCCCTTAGATGATCCTCTAGAGCATCTTAGGCAGAGCTTTACGATTTTAATGAATGGTTCCTGCGATATATCCCCTTCCCCTAGTAGGTTCAAGGTGTTAAGGCAGTCATCCCTCATTCCTCTGATAAATATGGTCTTCAAGATCTCATGGTGTAAATCACTGTGTTTGGACCTCGACAGATTATAGTGGAACCACTCTACATAGTCTTCTAAGCTATCATCCTCCTTCTGTGTCGTTTTGAATACTTCATCTTTTAAGTCCCTAGTTCTGCAATAGTCTTGGTGTAGAAATTTTGAATAATATGACACATATTCACAGAGATTATCCCAATTATACACTATTGCGGAATACATGCATAATACATAACCTCCTCTACGTTGATCATCAATTTATAGAAGCAGAACAAACCATCGCACATAGAAGCATCAATCACACATATCAACACAGTATTTCCCAGGGAAAGCATCTCGCTAAAAACCCCAACTATCTGTATATTATATTGATTAAGAACATGTAACAATACATAGTACAATACTCCTCACAAGTACTCAGTATTATCTCCACCTGTTACACACAAACTAGCTTAGATCTGAATCAATCGTTGGCTCAAATCTCCTCCGCTGCTTGCCTGCCTCCACTGCGCAATCTTGCATAGGGAATGATGAGAATGGCTGAACCATTCATGTGTTTCCCTTGTGTATACCACTCAATCCTCATTGGCATTACTCAACCCATGCATGTGCAAATCTCATGCACAACTATAGTCACAACTGACAGCTGTCTTGCCCTTTCACTCACCTCTAACACCTGTCTCCACTGAATTGTCCATGCACTGAGTTAACTGATGTATTCTTCAGTTTCTTTATGAGTTAATAATTTGTGAATTAATTAATAACTAATTCACACAACTCATCACTTAGTCTATTGGCCAGTTAGACTAAATACAACTAGTTCAACTAAGTCAAACTGAACACAACTCCATTAACTGCACATCTAACTCCATAGAACTCAACCACTTGAGTCCTAACTGAAGTCCTCCATGCAATAGCTCAAGTAACCCATAAGTCCTTCATGCAATTGCATGTGCCACATCCGTAGCTCGAACTAAAGTGCTCCAAGAGAATAAGATAATGTTTATAGTCCAAATATTATTAAGGGCTAATAATATTTGACTGTTTCTATTTTTACCTGACGGTCTAAAAATAGACTTTGATCACACCACTGTGATCCAAAAAATAGAAGTCCATCTATTTTTCCCAACATGACCAATCATCCATAAACATCATCCTGCAACTCATAACCATGATCCATATGTCTAAAAATAGACAGTCTAAAAATAGACTTTGCGGCCAAAACTTGCCTGCGGGACCACTTAGTGAAGGCAACTCCTTTCCACTAAGCTCCATCATCTTGTTGCATTCTCAACAAGCATTTCTTGTTGCACACTTTTCAACACTTGGTAATTTGATAAGAATGTCTCATTTATATCGCTCCATGTTCGAATAGAAGCGAAGCCCAATCCCATGAAGCATCTCAAGGATGCCCCTTTCAAAGTAGTAGGGAATAAATTCAGTTTCTGAGCAACTAGGATATAGCCATAACTCCTGCATAATCATCAAATTCAAATAATAAGGTGTCTTGGTCTTCCATAGTCATCCCCTGGAGGGATGGTAAGGATGATAGAGGAATATTTTTCTTAGGAGCTTCGCCTCTGATATCCCCAATTGGGAACTCAAAGGTGGTAACAGTAGCATCTGTTTTAGCATTGTTGTCATTGTTGTCCCCCATGGCTAATCCTTCTAACCCTTGTTGTAACAGACGTTCTTCAAACTTCTCTTGTGATGGTCTTGTAGGTATATTTGATGGCTCAGGTAACTCTAGGGCAAGTTGTTTCAATGCACTACCTGAATCCGGATATTGATAAACCAATAGGTATTCTCTCATCTCAGGTTTTTCAGGTCCCCCCTCAATTTCCCCTTGTCCCTCGTTCCTAAATTTTTGGCTACTAGCTTCCCCTTGTTGTTCTTGAATTGGATGCTTAATCTTGGGAGTGTGGGTGCTAGCTTTAGAATGATACAACCCTGAGATAGAGGAATCGGAGGTTTTTTCCTTTTTATGGGAGTAACAACTTTTTTTTGCCTTGTTTTCCTTGCGTCCCTTTGAGAGCTTGATTGTTCTTTTTCTTCCTTAGAGATTAGTTCCTGGATAAATATTTTCCTTACCAAATTTACACCCTTCCTTTCCTTTTTACGACCCATTTTTCCTATGACTAATTAGAGTGGGGGTAGTTTTGGTATTTTTATAGTTCCTACAATTGCACACATGGACCCTATGTGTATTAATTCACACTCTAAGTGTCTCAGTATTCGACAGTGGTGAGACCGCTCAAGTATGTTAGAGCAATGTATAGGTTCTTACCTCTCGTCTTACCCCCCAGCAACTGAAGAACTCAAGACATGCTAAACAAAACACCAAAATTCCATGCCCTAAGTGCCCTAGTGATCACAATGGTGAGCCCGCCCAGGTATGTTAGAGCGATGTGCAGGTTCCTACCTCTCGTCGTACCGCCCATCGATTGTGGACTAGGAACACTCTATCATCAAACAGACAACTTAGCTGATTGTATCGTCAACTGCCATCCCCATCAATGGTGCCAAAATGTAGTGATGTTTTAATCAATCCTAATTGACAGAGGCTGCAACATCTAATTGCCAACCGAGGGTAGGTCTTGTTGTTTCAATGGAGTTTGCATTCTCTATGCTGATACACTACAGTCAAAAATGAAAAAATAGAAAGAACAGTAAAAGATGTCATTGAACCAATTGCAAAAATCAAATCATTCATGTAGAAATTAAAACACTCCACAGAATTGAAATCACACTTCGTAATTACCAGAGTAAGGGCGCGCCACATAGTAAACTAATGACAACACTAGCTGGTCACTAGAATTTCGTTAATCAAATTTGTGTAACAGCATAATATAATATGGAACACAAGCGAATGTGTTTCACAACTTGTACAACAATAGAATAAAACCTTATGAAAATAAAAGAAAAAAGAATGTACACTACTTCTACCACTGCAGTCCCTGCTAAAGAGGACGGTCCTTCCTCCCTAGCAGGGGAGCAGGAATAACACGAGATTAGTTAACGAATCAGGTGAAGAGCAATAACAGAATCATCATAATGATTTTAATATTAAAAATAATTCAGAGTTACAAGAGCAGAGTAACAATGCTTTTCTATATGTCGTCGTTGTACATAGGAAATCGAGTTTCTTTTATAATTATTACATGCCTGAAATTAGGAATAGATCAGTCATGAGAATCTCATGATTCTCATGTTGATAAAAAATAAAAGTAGTTACAACCTATTTCTAAATAAAAATACTTCTCAGATACATTGGTTAAGATTACAAACACTTGGGTCTGTTGCTTCTAAAATAAACATTTCCTAACACCCGACAGTTGTTATGTGGAATAGTACCCACACTTGTCAGCTCTGGTGCAACAGCGTCCTACGAGTGAATAGTGGTTCGGGATGTTACAGCAATCACTGGCAACAACACCCTTGGTGTAATAATGGTCCTTTATATCAGCACGTGGTGTAACAACAATATGTAACAGCATTCGGTGTGTAACAGCAACATGTAACAACATACAAGATGTAACAATGATCTAGTCTACCCTAATCTAAAACCAGTCAACGCTACTTGTTTAATCCATAACCTTTTTCCCACGAACAACATCTGAAAAAGAGAAGAGCTTCCAAAATACTCCTCCAATGCTCACCCCAGTTAGCCACAAAAAGGAATAAAGCATTGTATTATCCAGCGAAATATGGAAAAATAACATAACAGTGGAATAGGTTGTATAAGTGAGAAAAAGGGTGATTAATCATGTAAAGTTTCATGGGCATATAGGATAAGAGGATCAAAACTGGGGAAAGAAGGTGCTGAAAACAGGTAAAAAGTCACACCCAACAATTATTACCTTTGTCTTCTTGATATTTCCTTATATCTTGAGAGTTTGAGGAGTGGTAATTCCTGCCAATGCATTACAATATATGGTCGGATTCATTTCTTCTTTCTCTGAGGTTGTTTCATGGTGTATATCCTCTTCTTTTGACCTTTCTTGTTCCTATTCTTCTTCCTCTTCACAATCTATGCAAAATAATTTCTTCTTAGAACACTTATGACCTTTAGTGTAGTTGTTATCTCAACCGTAACAAAGCCCTTTTTCTCTTTTTTCCTCCAATTGTTGTGGTGTCAACCTTGTAGGTTATGGAAGGATAGGAGCAACAACACTTCCATCTTTATAGTTGTGAGTGGTAGACTTCCATGTTCCCATAATTTTGCTTTCAGCGTTTCTTGCCACATTGAATGCTTTCTCCAATGAATCAAGTTCTCAAAGGTGAAGCTCGTGTTTTATGTTATCCTTTAAAGTCCCTATGAAGACATCAATCATATTCTCCTTTGGAATATCATTTACCTTGATATTCAATTTTTGGAAGTCCTCTATGTGCTCCACCAATGAACCCTTTTGTTTGATATTTATCAATTGGATAAAGAAGGTGTTTCTCTTTGTATCCTCGTAATGTGCTATCATTTCCTCCGTAAAAATTGACCAACTGACAAGTGGTTTATGAGAACAAATACATCGATACCATACAAAAGTATTAGGTTTTAAATATAAAGTTTCAATGCATACCTTTTGTGTGTGTTGCACATTATGGAGATCAAAATATTGATCCATCTATAGTATCCATGTAACCAGATCCTTGCCATCAAAATTCCTCATATTGATCTTTGGAATATAGTGGGTCTTAAATCCAAAGTTAGATTCTATGGAATCATGATTAACATTCCTTTTTCTCTCATCACGAGTTTCATCTAATACCTTTTTGCCATTAGGAAGCATTTCATGTAGCAACTTTGTCAAACCTTCCTTCAAACCTTGTGTGGTGAAGTAAAATTATAAGTGCGGACACGAACAAATTCCTCTAGCCCGATAATGGGTCTAGCTACAACAGATACATTCTATGGAAGATTTCTTTAGGTTAGAATCAATCAAGAGGGCATGCCTCTTGATCGCTTATCCTGCTTGATGATGTCCTCACTTGCTCGCTCCAACAATCTCTCGCTTCCTTCTTCAAGCTCCTATAACAAGTAAACAACAACATACAAACATAATAATAGACAAATAACAATTCAACCTACTTAACAAGTCAAGAAAAATTAAGACATGGATATGTAATATTACAAAACATGTAGGAAATCAATCAATAGTTGCATATATTAATATCAAAGAGAGATTACAACCATTCGTCTTGATGTTACAGTCTTCCTCTAACAAGACCAGGTTCCCACACACTTCTACTAGCATTCCATGATGGCTTCAAACAATAATAGTTTTAAAGCTCTCCCATTTAGGCTTCACTCCAAACCAAAACACACTTATCCCTCACACAACTAGATAGCTACAACTAGTAATAGCTTGCTTGTCTACTCCAAAATAACATCAACACTTTACAACTATAACACTCACACTCAGCCAAAACTATCAACTGTAACTAACACTAGCTTGTGCTTGGGAAGAAGGGAGGTTTATATAGGAAATATGGATGGGAGATGGATCCTCTTCTCATGGGAGAAGGACTTATCCCTTGAGGTATTTCCATCATTATAGGGGAAAGGAGCCCAAACTATCATCCTCAACCCCATCTAGCCAAACCATTTACCAGACTTTCGTTACGAAGCTTCTAGAGCTAGAAGCTTCGGATCTAATTTAAAAAACTTTCCATAACACGAACAACGCGACTGAAACATAGCTCAGTCGCTCCGGTTGACGCGAGGAGTAGTGCTAATCTTTGCACATTGATGCGGGAGAGACAAAGGCCATTAGCGCTAGTCTTGTAAACTGAGAAAAACAGAAGTTTCAGGGGAAATGGTGCAAAAGGGAATTGATTTGCTCATGAAGAGGGACACAATGGGAGTTTCTTCATTAAGGCAAAGCATGTGGGATTCACTGTAGAGGTCCTCCAGGATCAAGGAATTGGGAGTACAGGGACAGTGACAAAATGTTGTGTAACAGATGCCCCTAAAGCATGAAGGCCAAACTAGAGTGAGGGATGAAATTCTTTATAAATCAGTGCGGGGAACTGGTCTACCATCGGAAAACTTGCAAGCAAGTACAGATACATATACATAGGCTGATATCGCTGTCAAATGATACATGAATCATGGCATGGACACAACCATCCAGAGAATGATCATGTAAACGGATCTAGGTATGGGCACAACCATCCGTCAAAGAGGATCATAATGAAACCAAGGTATGGTCGTAGCCATCCGATAATGAGAAGGACCAAATATGATAACTCATGGTCTAGTCACAGCCAGCCATCTGACAGACACATGCATATCATCATAACCATGTCACACCACTTCGCAACCTGGACTTTTTGTGATCTGACTCTAAGGTCTTGCGCTCCAATACGACCCGATCAAAGTACGGATCCTAGCATGAAAATGGATATGTTGACGTCGAACATGCTAGAAAGTCGCTTGACTACCAGTCGATGATGTAAACTATTAACAAATGTGAGAGAAACCACCAATAATGACAATGGTCCTCAAGGTACTATCAGCACAATTCATGGAATGTGAATACAGGAACTAAAGTCGAACACCCGTGCAATCACTCGATCAAAAACCAATGATGTGAACTTGTTTTCGAGTGCGAAGAACTCGCCATTAGGGCATGAAAGCTCTAAGGTACTAGAAGGGAGTCTCTCGGTCAACTTCTCGGATAATGAGTTGAAGTCGATGGAAAGCGACCGTGTTGAAGGAGGACCGTAATGAATCCAACATCATCGACGCGATATGAGAGGATGCAAAATGATTTTGGATGATACAGAGAATCAGAGGTAAGTGTAACTGCAGAGGAACAACTCTTGACCATATCAGTGACACAATTGGAAGTTTGGCAGCTTTTGGACCCATGGGATCAGTGGTCATGATGATGTGGCAGAGATCAAATGGAAGGCAAAATAAACGGCCCAAACCTAGGAAGGTCAACGATACAAAGGAGGATGACCCAACTCGACACGAAGCAAAGAGTGTCATGTTCAAGAGTGAGCTACCAACACGACTGGTAGATTTCTGAATTTTTCCCCACCATTTCTAGAGTACCCCAATTATTTTTTAATCGCGAGCTTGAAGGGGATAGCATATTCTTGCATTATAAGTTCATCCTTAGGACGAATCCGACCTAGTAGTTTAACAAGCCCTAGGAAGGAGAAGCTCATGTTCATCATGGTGACAAATCTGATGTCGTTTAATAGTTTAACGAGTCTGACAAAGGTGTAACTTGGTATCTTTTTCATGTTTAGAGAATTTGAAAAAGACACGTAAAAGAAAACTCCATATGGTCCCTTTTCATACATTTGTGTCTCTCGAGCCCCAAAAGGTAAAAAACAATACTTGAGAGAACCGCTTGACCATTGCAGTCAAGAAGTACCTTTTTCATAAATAGTGCCTCCTAGCCCGAAAATGGGGTAAACTTATATTGGGCGCATGACGTTTCGCATCTGTTAATGAGTTCGAAATGACAAGGGCTCGGCCATCCTTTCGCTTTTAAAGGGTTGGAAAAGAGATGAAAGAGGACCCCCCCATTTTTATTCTCTTTTACGAGTCAAAAGGGAAAAATACTTGATGATATTTTCATTTTTTACGAGTCAAAAAAGATCTTAAAGGTGACTCGTCCTGGAGGAACAAGTGGTATAAAGGGTAGCATCTGGTTCCGGCAATGGAGGAACTACTCAGAACATGTAAAGGTTAAGAGGCTGGCTAATAAAACCACTCATTGTTGCGGTTCTTCAGGAAAGGAAAAACAACCAAGTGAAAGCATATGATTGGCCAAAGAGACGGTGGTGATGGAATGAAACAACCAAGGCTCATCTAGTAGAAATTAGCTGATAAAAACAACAAACATGAGATGTAAATCGGGCATGGGCTCATTTTTACACAAGCTTGAACCATGGAGAACTCTGATTGAATTTAGTTTCATGTTTACGCAAGCTTGAAACGAAAAATTATGCTTGAGATAAGTTGCATGCCCCCAGCATAATGACTCAATTGAGGTACATGCCCCCCAAGCTTCATTTCAGTCAACTAGGCAGATGAAATGAAGGTTCACTTTCGAGATCCAGGAAAGACTCGACTGTGATTTTATGAAATCTTAATCAAAGACTCGATTTGGAAAATGGAGTTGCTTCATTTTTTAATGAGGTTGACACAGTAAAAAAACTATCCTCGAGACCCTTGTTTCATTTTTTAACGAGTGTGAAGTAGGAAAGTGTTCCCTCTGTGGACAAAGGCAACCCCTCTAGCCTAGAGTGGGTCTAGTCACAGCAAAGACAAAACAACAATCGATTCCCTTAAATAGTCATTGTCAGAGGCCTACCTCAAACCGGTGGTTGATGAAGTTCCGTTGCGCTACTCCAACTCCCATTTATTTCTCCTCGATGAGCGATCAACCTGAAAAACCATAAGAAAACAACAGAGCATGTAACCAAGAACAACAATGATCTATTTACTTATAAATTCAAGAAATCATAAGATATCAAGTAAATCGTACATAAGATATAGGAAATCATCCTTGATTGTATTAAAATGAATCAAGAGCAAAGCTTACAACCAAGTCTTGACATGGCAAGCCTTCTCGGAGGGTCCACCCAGTATGTTTCTTCAAGCATTCACTCTCAATAATGGGTCTCCCAAATAGACAATATCTCTCTCACTCACAAGCTCTAATACAAGGTTAAGGCATTCCAAAAGCTCTTACCAAACCATTAGCAACCCCACACTTATCACACTCACACCAAAGCTATCTACCAAACTCAAAAGAACTAGCAGCGCTACCCAACTAAAAGAACAAGCAGATCATAGCAATGGTGCAGTGGTTTTATAGGAGAAGGAGTCTCCATAAGATGAGGGAGAGGGAGCTTATCCTTAGGGGAGGTTGCACAAGAGGCGAAACCACCATCCTAAAGGAGGAAATGTGACCCAAACTAACCCAACAACCAGCTCTAAAAACATCCAGAAAGCTGACTATTTGAACAAATTCGCCAAATCTGGATTGTCACTAGTCATGAACTAAGTCTTAGCGATGATATCGCAAGCAGGAAATGCATTCAGACCAATCGTCACAACAAATAGATGGAGGACTCGCGTCGGGCGCTAAAATTCAACCATCATGGTAAACAGGTGTACACCTACGACGATGTCGCAATGAGACCATTCATGACAAGGGATCGTTGCGTATATTAATGGCTTATTCACGACGAGGCAGAAACTTAAGGAATAAGGGTCAACTTTCAGCATCAAAGAGAATTTTCTTAATCTTCTTACATGAGTGGGAAGATATGGACATGTGTATTTTTTATGTATGACACAGTAGAGGGACCGAGATGAGGACAGTGACAAATTACTGTGTAATATATACCCCCTAAAGCATAAAGCCCGGGAGAGTGGGAGGGGTGAAATGCTTTACAAAACCATGACCGAACTGGAACACCACCTTGAAGAACCTACAGACGCAAGTAAAACTGATATCTCTGATAGTGAAATACATGTAGTCTAGGCATGGGCGCAACCATCCAAAAGACATATGAAACTTGGTTTGTGGTATGGACGCAGCCACCCAATTGATAAGACCATATATAATGATAAAGGTATGGTCGCAGCCATTCATGAATACTCAGGTATGGTCACAGCCATCCAATCAAAGAGTCATGTATGTAATCCTGAACAAATCCACGTAGCCCGAACATATGTGATCTTAGTTCGGGGTCTTGATACTCTAACCGATCTTAGTACAAATTCTAGCATGCAAACAAATGTGCTGAGGTCGAGCATGATAGAAAGTCGCTTGATTACCGGTCAATGATGAAAACCGTTAAAAAGCGCGAGATAAACCACCAATAATGCCAATGGCTCTCAAGGTACTATCCAGTACAATCCACTAAGTGTGAAAAATGGGTTGAAGTCGAACACTCGTGGAATCACCCAATCGAAGACCAATGATGAAATTTTGTCGTCAGGCGTGAAGAACTTGCCATTGAGACATGCAAGCTCCAAGGTACCAAAAAGGATCTCTAAATCAACCTCCTGGATAATGAGCTGGTGTCGAGAGGAGACGATCCGTCGCAGGAGGATCATAATGTTTCCCCCATCAATGATGCAATATAAGGAACAAGTGGTAGATGATGAAACAGAGCATCAGAGGAGGAGGTAAGGGTGTGAACTGCAGAACGATTATACTCTTGAACATATCGACAACACAACTCTGGAATGCGGTAGCATTTTGGTACCAAGGGATCATAGGTCTGACAGAGACAACGTGGATTAGATGGAATGAGGCAAAAGGCAACCCAAAAAACCCCAAAAGGCCAATGACGATGTGAGGATATCCCAACCTGACGAGAAGCAAAAGTGTCGATGTTCAAGAGTGACTAGCTGCCATAGGTAACCAATGACAACTTCCAAATTTTCCCCCACCATTGATGGAAGGCACCCCAATTATTTTTTAAAAACAAGCTTGAAGGGGATAGCATATGTTTGTAATATAAGTTCAACCTTCGGACAAATCCAACCTAGTGATAGTTTAATGAGCCCTAGGGAGGAGAAGCTCGAGTCTCGTCATGGTGACGAGTCCAGTGTCGTCAGGGTTTAATGAGTCCGACATAGGTAAAACTCGAAGTCTTTTTCATGTTTAGAGAGTTTGAAAAAGACACAGAAAAGAAAACTCCAGGGGGGTCCTTTTTCGTAAATTTTTGTCCTGCGAGTCCGAAAAAGTAAAAAACAATACTCGAGAGAACCACTTGACCATTACAACCAAGGAGTACTTTTCATAATTAGTGACCTCGATCTGAAAAAGTAAAAAGGTGATCGAAGAAACGTTGTTTCACAACCAATATCGAACTTGAAACGATAAAAGTCCCGCGATCTTTTCGTGTTTAAACAGTCGGAAAAAAGCTGAAAGCAGACTTCCATTTTTATTCTCTTTAACGAGTCAAAAAGGGAAAAATACTCAGCAATCTTTTCATCTTTTACAAGTTAAAAAAGAGCTTAAAGGTGACTCGTCCTAGAGGAACGAGTGGTATAAAGGGTAGCAACTGGTTCTAGCAATAGTGGAACTGCTCAAAACATGTAATGGTCAAGAGGCTGGCTAATAAAACCACTCATCATTGCAGTCCCTCAGGAAAGGAAAAACAACCAAGTGAAAGCATATGATTGGCTAAAGAGATGGCGATGATGAAACGAAAACAACCAAGGCTCATCTGGTAGAATTTAGCGGATAAAAACGGCAATCACAAGGTGTAAATCGGGTATGGGTTCATGTTTACACAAGCTTGAACCATGGAGAACTTTGCCTGGATTCAGTTTCATGTTTACACAAGCTTGAAATGAAAAAACTATGCTTGTTATAAGTTCGCATGCCCCCAGCATTATAAGGCAAATCGAGGTACATGACCCCCAAGCTTCATTGCATCCAATGGAGTGGATGGAATGAAGGTTCACTTTCGAGATCTTGGAAAGACTCCACTTGGAGTTTACGAGATCTTAATCAAAGACTCGATTTGGAAAGGGAGTGGTTTCATTTTTTAATGAGGTTGACACGGTAAAAGAACTATCCTCATAACCCTTGTTTCATTTTTTAATGAGGTTGACATAAGATCAAGAACTTTCCTCAAGACTCCTTGTTTCATTTTTTAACAAGCTTGACACAAGACAAGGAACTATGCTCCATGATCCTTGTTTCATTTTTTAACGAGGTTGACACAAGATCAAACTATCCTCGGGCCTCCTTGTTTCATTTTTTAACGAGTTCGACACTAGAAAAGAACTCTCCTCGGATCTTGTTCATGGGTCATACACAAACATGACTCCCAAGAGATCTTCACTGGATGGAAGAATCACACTCTGGGAGGGACACATGTCATTAGGCACCAATGACAGATCGGGTTCCAACGCCCCCATTACATGATGTATGAGACCATCTGCATGATCATCAATAGATGTGGAGGCGAAAAATTGACCTGTGGCAAGGAAGGTACTGCTTGCGAATAAGAACCAATGGGGGATGATGGTGGTACAGGAGGCACCGGGTGACTAAACAATGACAATTGATCGATAGTCACCATTCTTCCATCGTGCAGAAAACAAACCAAATGGAAAAGTGAAGAAACAAGAGCCCCCATGGAATAAATATAGTCACAGCCAAGGAGAATAATGAAATCTAAAGCACCTTGGACAACCATCACGTCTATATAGACGATTTTGCCTCCCAAAGTAACAAGGAACTTCGGAAGGATCCCTAAAGGTTGACTAGTTCCTTCGTCAAATGCCAACAGACTTTGAGTGACCGGCACAAGTTGTGGGGAGCCCAAAGCTTGCCAAGTAGTGAAAGGCATGAGGCTAACCGACGCACCCTCATCCAAGACAGTGCCAGGTACTGCCTTATCATAGGCATGTACTGTAATCTAGAAAGGCACATAGGATGGAAGGTGGAAAGCAGTCAAGTGACTCCAGTCGAAAGAAATGACCGAACTACTTGGTGGGGGTATCATATGATTGCCCCCATGCTCTACAGGAACCAAAGAAGGACTCTCTGAATCAGCTGGGATAGGAGGGTCGTTCTCAGACTCAAGAGAATCTGATGAGATAAGAAGAGCATGAGCAGTATAATCATGATGTTCTTCAGGAACAGAGTGGACCACTGGCGATGAACTCAATTTGACACTCTTTCCGACCAATGGTTGTTCAGGAATAGGCTGAGCACAGCCAAGTTCGCGAAGAGAAGGGTGGACAAGAGAAGAATATAAGTTAATCTCTTTGTCAATTGGGAGAGGGTCTAAAGAAAGCCTTTGATAACCAATGGGAAGTGGAGACGAAGAAGCTGTAAGACTTTCCAAAACAGCGGAAGCTTTATCCATGAGTGGACAAAGGTGAAGGGGATGGGTACATTCACATAGCCTACAAGGGAATCGAATCTTCCCTTTCTTCTTACCACTACCAATTAAGGATTGAACATTGATATGAGCTTCAGAGGACGATGAGGGACGAGCCAGATTGTGAGACCATACTTCTAAGATCCTAGGAATGCCAGGACAATCACAAAGAAGATGGTCGCCCTTGCACAACTTACAAGGAAACTTAACTTTCCGTAGAGGAGCAGAAGGTGTTCCGACTTGAGATGTACTCGGGGAAATAGTTGCACGGGTGGCCTTGTGCTTATCGGACTTCTTCTTCCTCTTTGTCTTCTTCTTCTTCTTCTTAGTCTCCTGGTTACTAGAAGTGGAACTTTCACCAGGCGACGTGGTAGATGAAGATGAAGAAACAGCGGAAGAAGGCGTAGGCTCAACCTTGGAATCATCGGGTCGTGATTCAGACGAAGGAAACAGTGGAATAGGAGTCATGACACTCTGGATGACCGAGGTTGAAAACAACCAAACCAACAAACCGATGGTTAACCCAGGCAAAGACAATGTTGCCATGTACAGAGCATCGGTATTTCCAAAAGGCGGAAATGGACCAGGATTTCCATCTGGGGGAAGACCTTGGCCAGTAGACTCAGGGGATGTTTCCATCAGGAACACGCTTGAAAACAAACAGACTTAACTTTAACTAGGAATATTTCGAGGGAGTGAATTTTATGACGCAGGAACAAAACTTGACCTTTTCATTTTTAAAGAGTCGAGAAAAGGACAAAAGATGACTCTAGTCGCCTTCGAATATTTAATGAGCCTGAAAGGACAAGTGCTCAAATGATCCTTTTCTTTTAGGGAGTTGAAAAGGAATGAAAGTGACTACTCTAGAGAGCTAGGCAAAAGGTTAACCAGACAAACCATAAAACTGCATATACACCTTGGTGATCAAGTGGAAGAGAAATGACCAAGGTCGTTTCGTACGGCAGTGAATCTTCCCGAATGTTGTGTTCGGTGCGTTACGGTTTGCAAGGTGGCAGATACAGCTTCCTATGGATGTAGGATGATAACCTAGTGGAGTCTCCCAATATATATTCGATGGTACGGGGAACACAAGTCCGTACTAGGCAACTGTTGAGTCACAGAAGGAGGAATCACCCAACCTTAAGCGAAAACAATAGTGACTAGGTTTAACGACGTTGGAGCACGTCTCTAGCCTAGACCTCTAGATAATGAGCGTTAAGTTGTAATGCATTGTTAAGTTCATTCAAATGATTTTAGAGTTGATCTTGGATTAGGTTTCAATTTTCAGGCCCTACCGTGTGTAGATAAAAACCCTAGGATGCAACTAGAATGAGTAAAGAATCAATCATTTCAATGAACACCTACTTAAACAAGGGTAGAAAGTTCATTCTCAAGCAAACACAAGCGAATGAAAACACTAAGAAACACAATGCATCATTACACTAATCTCACGATGCATCGATACTACTAATGAAAGATTTAGAGTTTGCTTTTCAATTTCTCAAACATGAAAATTTGAAATGCACATATACTTTCACTTGCGGACAGAGGCAACCCCTCTAGCCCTAGAGTGGATCTATCACAACAAAGACAAAACAACAATCGATTCCCTTAAATAGTCATCATCGGAGGCCTACCTCAAACCGATGGTTGATGAAGTTCCATTATGCTGCTCCAACTCCCGTTTCTTTCTCCTCAATGAGCGATCAACCTGAAACACCACAAGAAAACAACAGAGCATGTAACCGAGAACAACAATGATCTATTTACTTATAAATTCAAGAAATTATAAGATATCAAGTAAGGCATACACAAGATATAGGAAATCATCATTAATTGTATTAAAATGAATCAATAGCAAAGCTTACAACCAAGTCTTGACGTCGCAAGCCTTCTCGGAGGGTCCAACCAGTATGTTTCTTCAAGCATTCACTCTCAATAATGGGTCTCCCAAATAGACAATATCTCTCTCTCACTCACAAGCTCTAATACGAGGTTAAGGCATTCCACAACCTCTTACCAAACCATTAGCAATCTCACACTTGTCACACTCACACCAAAGCTATCTACCAAACTCAAAAGAACTGGCAACACTGCCCAACTAAAAGAACTAGGAGATCATAGCAACGATGCATGGGTTTATAGGAGAAGGAGTCTCCATAAGATGAGGGAGAGGGAGCTTATCCTCAGGGGAGGTTGCACAAGAGGTGGAACCACCATCCCAAAGGAGGAAAAGCGACCCAAACTGACCCAACAACCAGCTCTAGAAACATCCAGAAGGTCAACTGTTTGAACAAATTCACCAAATTTGGATCGTCGCTAGTCATGAACTAAGTCTCAGCGACGGCATCGCAAGGAGGCAATGCATTCAGACCAATCGTCACAACAAATAGCTGGAGGACTTGTGTCGGGCCCTAAAATTCAATTGTCGTGGGAAACAGGTGTACACCTGCGACGGTGTCGTGATGAGACCGTTCATGACAAGAGATCGTCGCGTATATTAATGGCTTACGCACGATGAGGCAGAAACTTAGGGAATAAGGGTCAACTTTCAGTATTAGAGAGAATTTGCTTAATCTTCTTACATGAATGGGAAGATATGGACATGTGTATTTTTTATGTATGATATAGTAGAGGGACCGAGATGAGGATAGTGACAAATTATTGTATAACAACGAGCTTGACACAAGACAAAAAAATATGCTCATGACGCCTTATTTCATTTTTTAACGAGGTTGACATAAGATCAGGAACTATCCTTATGACGCCTTGTTTCATTTTTTAACGAGGTTGACACAAGACCAGGAACTATCCTCACTAAACTGATCATGGACCATACGAGAACATGGTTCCCAAGAGATCTTCAATAGATGGAAGGACCACGCTCTGGGAAGAATACATGTCATTTGGTACCATAGACAAATCGGGTTCCAATGCCCCCAATACATAATGTACAATACCATCTGTGTGATCATCAACAGATGCGGAGACAGATCGGGTCGCTACATAATTGACCTATGGTGGAGAAGGTATTTCTTGCAAACAAGAGCCGATAGGGGACGATGGTTGCGAAGGAGGCGCCTAGTGACCAATGAATCATAGTTGATCAATAATCACAATTCTCCCTTGGTGCATAAACAAACCACACGGAAAAGTGAAGAAACAAGAGCTCCCATGACATAAACATAGTCGCGTCCAAGGAGTATATTGAAATCTAACGGACCTTAGACTACCATCACGTTTATACAGACAGTTTTTTCTCCCAAAATATTAGGGAACTTCAGAAGGATCCCTAAGGGTTGACTGGTTCCTCCGTTGAAGGCAAACAGATTGTGGGTGACAGGCACAAGTTGTGGGGAACCCAAATCTTGCCAAGTAGTAGAAGACATGATGCTAACAGACACACCTTCATCTAATATAGTTCCAGGTACTACCATATTATAGGCTTGTACTATGATCTGGAAAGGCACATAAGATGGGAGGTGGAAAGCAGTCAATGGACCCCAATCGAAAGAGACGACATAACTACTTGGTGGGGGTATCATATGATTTCCCCCATGTTGTACAGGAATAGGAGAAGGACTCTCCTGAAAAACTGGGACGGGAGGGTCACTCTTCGATTCATATGAATCTGAAGAGACGAGAGGAACATGAGTAGTATGATCACTACTCTCTCCCAGAACAGAGTGAGCAACTGGTGGGGGAACCAAGTTGACACTCATTTTGACCAATGGTTGGTCGGGAATAGACACAAGAGAATCTCGCTCAGGAAGAACAAGATGGGAAAGAGATGAATTCAAGTCAATCTCTTTACCAACTGAGAGAGGGTCAGAAGAAAGCCTCTGATAACCAACAGGAAGTTGGGGTTGAGGAGCTGTAAGGTTTTCCAAAAGTTTGGAATATTTATCCACAAGATGACAAAGGTGAAGAAGATGCTCTCCTTCACATAACCTATAGGGGAATCTGATCTCTCCCTTCTTCTTACCATCACTAACTGAGGGTGAAACATTGACATGATCTCCCGAGGTTGATGGGGATGGTCGATCTAGATTTTGAGACCATACCTCTAAGACTCTGGGGATGCCAGGACTGTCTCGAAGGAGATGGTCACCCTTACATAGCTTGCAAGGGAATCTAACCTTTTGTGGAGGATCGGAAGGTTTGTCTACAGGAGGTGAATTTGGAGTAATAGCCGCATGGTTGTCCTCTCGCTTATCTGACTTCTTCTTCTTCATCTTCTTCTTCTTATTCTTAGCTTCCTGGTCACTGGATTTCAAACTTTCACCAGGCGAAGTAGAAGAGGAAGAGGAAGAAACAAGGGAAGAAGGGGAGAGGTCAACCTTAGAATCAACGTGATTTGATTCAAATGAAGGAGATGGAGGGGTAGGAGTTGAGACACTCGGGACCACCAAGGTCGAAAACAACCAGACAGGCAAACCCATGGTTAACTCAGGAAGGGACAACGTCGCCATATAAGGAGCGTGATCATTTCCAAAAGAAGGAAAAGGACCAGGATTCCCATTTGAGGGGAACACTTGACTGGTAGACTCTGGAGATGTTGCCATTGGAATCGATCCTAAAGAGTTACTAAGGAAGATAAATTTTACCAGGAATATTTCATAGGCAGTTAATTTTAAGACACTGAAACAAAAGTTTGCCTTTTCATATTTTAAGAGTCAAGAAAAGGATGAAAGGTGACTCTAGTCACTTTCGGAATTAATGAGCTTGAAAGGACAAGTGCTCGATGATATTTTCAAATTTAAAGAGTCAGGAAAGATAAGAAATGACTACTCAGGGTACCCTAGGCAAAAGGATTACCAGGTCACCTTGAACTATAGAATACCTCCCGGTGAACCGAGAAGTACGGGCAGGTATCTCCCTGAATGTTGTTTTTAGTGTATCACGTTTACAAGGCAGAAAACTTAGCTTCCTATAGATAAAGGATTGCAGACCTAGTGGGGTCTCCCTTTATATACACGACAGTACGGGGAGCACAAGTTCATACTAGCGTTGTCTAATGCCAAAGCAAATGATAGCTACTAGGTTTAAAGACGTCAGAACACGTCTCTAGCCTAGACCACTAAATGTGAACGTTAAGTTTCAATGTTCCTTAGGTTAATTCAATAAATTTTAACGGATGATCTTGAATTAGGTTTCAGTTACAAGGCCCTACCGATGTCATCTGAAAACTCATATATGCAGCTATATGAGAAAAGAGATCTTTGTTCGATGAAAGTTAACACTAATTGAGAGATAGGGAGCACAAAATAAATGCAACAATTAAAGAATGAAATATTTCTCTAATACATATCCTAAATGCACTTAATCTTCTTATAACAACATAAGAAGTTTCATTTCATTTCCAATGCTTATGATGATGCAATTCTAGCTTCTTAATAACGTTACTAATGCAATATTTTCGCTTAAGTAAAATAGAATGATGTTCTCCTTTTCATAAAATGCAAAATGAATCTTTCACATAAAGCACTTTAAATGAAAATTTTCACAATTCTGGAAAAACAAGCATCAATCAAATCCAAAGCATGATAAATGAAACTACAAACAACTTCTTCCCTAAATCGAACCAACCAAACACATAATGCTTCAATCGAGAACCAAGCAATGTAATATATGCATGGAAAGAGAAAAGAGACACTCAAAATAAGAGAACAAACAAGACTCTTTCACTCATTCAATAAAAAACAAAGCATCCTAGTCACTTCTTGGAGGAAGAAGAGAGTCTGAAGGTTAAGACACACTAGCACTGGAATGGGAGAAATTCTAATTTTTCTTAACTCAAAGACCAGAGCGACTTTTGGGCCAAAAGTAGCGTCGATCGGCACGACTGACCATTACTACAACTAGCACTAATGGCTGATCGGCATGAATTTAGGCCAAAAATAGCGTCGATCGAGGGATTCAAAGAAAAAGTAAAAAAGAACTTCACACAGGACTAGACTTAACACATCAGAGGGTGGGCTAAATCAAGCAAGCACACAAAGCAAGCTAAATAAAGTTTTCTAGTCAGGGAGAAGACAGTCGAAAAGGATTATAGGGTCAAAACCATAAGAGCATAACACACTGGCCAAGATTGGGGTCAAGCCGTAATCTTCACTTATAGGCATCGGCGCGACTTCCTAACTGACAACAAGCGCCAGAGGCTGGTCGGCGCAACTATTTCTCAGCAACTTGCGCTGGTCAGTGCAACTATCAGCAGATTAAGCACGTTGATCGAGGTAGCTAAGGAAAAAAAAAATTGAACAGGGACCATTTCTACTACTATGAATTTTAGACTCAAAACAATAAGCAAGAGAAAATAAACAGAACCAAAGAGAAAACATGAAACTAGAAAAGTTCTCACGAAATCATGAAATCCAAGACAAACAAAAGGATTGGTTCCCCAATGGAGTCACCAATTTGTGGTGAAGTAAAATTATAAGTGCGGACACGAACGAATTCCTCTAGCCCGATAATGGGTCTAGCCACAACAGATACATTCTATGGAAGATTTCCTTAGGTTAGAATCTATCAAGAGGGCCTACCTCTTGGTCGCTTATCTTGCTTGATGATGTCCTTGCTTGTTCGCTCTAACAATATCTAGCTTCCTTCTTCAAGCTCCTGTAACAAGTAAACAACAACATACAAACATAATAATAGACAAATTGCAATTCAACCTACTTAACAAGTCAAGAAACATTAAGACATGGATATGTAATATTACAAAACATGTAAGAAATCAATCGATAGTTGCATATATTAATATCAAAGAGAGATTACAACCATTTGTATTGACGATGCAGTCTTCCTCTGACAAGACCAGGGTCCCACACACTTCTGCTAGCATTCCATGATGGCTTCAAACAATAATAATTTTAAAGCTCTCCCCTTTAGACTTCACTCCAAACTAAAACACACTTCTCCCTCACACAACTAGATAGCTACAACTAGTAATAGCTTGCTTGTCTACTCCAAAATAGCATCAACACTTTGCAACTATAACACTCACACTCAGCCAAAACTATCAATTGTAACTAACACTAGCGTCTGCTTGGGAAGAAGGGAGGTTTATATAGGAAATATGTATGGGAGATGGATCCTCTTCTCATGGGAGAAGGACTTATCCCTTGAGGTAGTTCCACCATTATAGGGGAAAGGAACCCAAAATGTCATCCTCGACCCCATCAGGCCAAACCATTTACCAGACTTCTGTTACGAAGCTTCTAGAGTTCGAAGCTTCAGCTCTAATTTAAAAAAAATTCCATAACATGACCAGCGCGACTGAAACATAGCTCAGTCACTCCAATCGACATGAGGAGTAGTGCTAATATCTGCACATCGGCACGGGGCGAACAAAGGCCATTAATGTCGGTCTTGTAAACTGAGCAAAATAGAAGTTTCAGAGGAAATGGTGCAAAAGGGAATTAATTTGATCATGAAGAGGGACACAATGGGAGTTTCTTCATGAAGGAAAATCATGCGGGGTTCACTATAGAGGTCCTCCAGGATCAAGGAACGGGGAGTATAGGGACAGTGAAAAATTTTTGTGTAACACCTTACATGTCTACTTCTAAACCATTCTTCAAATATTCCATGTTTCCTTTCATTTTTTCTTCTATACCATCCATCTTAGCTTCCATACCATTCTTCAATCCATCTATCTTAGCTTCCATTTGATTTTTGGTTTCTCTTTGCGAGAGCGAAACTTGTGTCGTGGTATCCTAATTTTGATATATCATGTTTCATTTCTTCCTCTACTTCATGCGTCATAGTAGAGATTTTTTATTGTTTACTAGGTGTTTCCATTTTCTTGCTTCGAGTCATTTTGGAATCAAACAATGATATTTATGCTTCAATATGCCCCTTGAATCACCTCAAACTGATTTTTCAAACAAAACTTTTACCAATTTTAAAAAATAATACAAACCTTTTTTCTGGCTTTGTAGGAGCTCGATATTGAATCTGTTGTATCTCTATAAATTCGTATCTCCTGTTAGGTTCCTATACCAATAGGAATCATAATTTTGATTGACTAAGGTTAAACCTTGTAATATTGTACATACCTTTGCTTTCTGCAAATGTTTTCCATATTAAAAAACTAAAAAAAGTAAAGAGGGTATGTCCTAAAAGAATAATCAAAGGACAAAAAGAATGAAAATAGGTCAAAAAATGAAATATATGAACCCAAAGGACAAAAGAGACCAGGAAAGTGTGCAAGTCAAAATGCCACTACTATTTACTTTTTATGCATAATAAATGAATGTGTGCAGCTTGTTACTTATGCCACAATCCATGAATAGTCAAAATGTTTAAACTTGGCTATTTCATGCTTTGAATTTTATGTTTCACGGGTAGTGAATAAATCTGACCAAACAGTGTAATCTTGGCAGATCATTACATAGGTAGAGTGAATAAAAGGAGCTCACTAGTTTAATCTAGGTCCTTGGAGGATATAGTGTTAGACTTAGATAGTTTATTTTGTAAAGAAAAGAAAAGATTGATAAGGGTTTGCTAGCCTAAATGCACCCAAATAAAGTGAAGAAAAAAAGGTAGGATGAGTAAGTGGGTAAGTAGTAGAAAGGTTGCAGAAATATCATGTCATTGGATACAGCAAGTACTTATGTCATTGTTCCAAATGCATCATTTAAATATGCATAAGTGGTAAGAAAAACAAAGGCAATGTTCACAATTTGGTTTACTTAACATCCCCTTCCATAAGAAAAATATTAATACCTATAGTTTTTAAGTCAAAAAGGCTCAGAGCATTTCTTTGACTTCTGGTGGGACCGGACCCTCGGCTTGATGACTTAAGAAGGAAAGGCGTTAAAATTTCATCATAATTCATTCATTCCCCTCACAAAACCCTTTTTCCTAAGGTTAAGTTCTTTTGCCTAGGAAAACCCCTTTATAAACAAATTTTATGTACAAAAAATCCACCAAACACATTTATCCTAAGTACTAGGTATATGGAAAATACACAACATTTCATACACCTAGGCACAATGCCCCTTCCGCTCATTTCACTTCATGTTAAATTTTTTAATTAAATATCTAAAAATTCCCGAAAAACCCACTACCCATATATATTTAACCCCCTTATATAAAATAGCCCCACCCCTTAGTTTATTTTATAAACTATGTTACTAACCCTTATCCTGAAAAAACTTTAGAAACACGCCCTTAGTCCTTAATCTTGTGTTAAAAGGTCCCTGATGAGATTGAGCTCTAAATTAATCTCATGCCTCTAATGATTGATTCCTCAGGACCCCCATCAAATCACATCATTCACCCCCGTGCAACTCCCATCTCCCAATCACTGTCGATTGTCCCTCGTCCACATCCAATGCCCCAGAAGCATATCGGGTTGGCCCGACGTCCGCCCTTTACCCACTCGATAAGGAGGTTTCCCTTGGCCCCCGACACTACTTGTCAAGCATTGAATGGAATTGGGTGACCCTCTCAAATACCACCCGTACAACAAAAGTAGTGCGATGGCTCTCCCAAAACCACTGCCCCTTTTTTAACCGAAAACCGTCACTGTTCGTCAAATAGTGAAACCCGCCAAAATTAACCATTTTCCTTATAAAATCCAATTTACCCCTCTTTTCATTATTTTCATGCATTTTGCCTCTGAGAATTTAGAAAGTCATTGCGACCCCTGCAAATAGCCGAATTACTCATAAACCTCCGCCATTGCTCCATAGACACTGCAGACAGTCCAACTCGTTCACCAGTCTGTACTAGTACCGTACGAAACTCTGCAGCCGTCTTCAACCACCCATTTACAGTCAAGTTCACCCAAATTTCAGGTATTTAACTGTGGAATTATAAATCCATCGTGAAAATTCCAAGTCAATTCACCCTCTTGACACTGTTAGCTAAGTAAAAAGATTAAATTTACTTAATTTTTAACACTGTAAACCATAAACAAACTGCAAAGCCATCATTGCCCTAAAAACTTTGAATTCCTCCCCACACTCAAATCCACAAGAACTGAGTACGGCTACCCCAATTGCAATGGATGTGAGGCCTATCACTACACCTCATTTAGACTTGGACCACCTTCCCTTGGCTGACAGAGACTTCCAGATTAAAGATACCACTGTCATAGAGCTCCTACTCAAAGTACATTGCCAAAGTAGGGACAAGTTCTTGAACCATACTGATGAAATTGGCCTTTGGGAGTCAAATTTTCCCAAGTACCAGTTCCCCCAAGTCCACCTTTCCTGAAATTGTGCATATGTGCTATGCTTTCTACGTCCCCAATTACAGAACCATCATGTCTCATGACCAGAAGGTCCTTTTCACCATCACTGTTGAGTCCATCAATGAGATGTTGCAGCTCCAACCGGGGCCAAACCTAACTCCCCTCTAAATTGGAGACATGTTGGACTTATATACCAGACTCAGCTCTGTGAAATTGGCCCAATTTCTCCAAACCTTCATCATAGAAGAGAAGCATATCCCTAAAGACCCCCCTCCATATGTAGCAGCTATATTTTCCCCTTGGGGCGGAAATATTGTAGCCATGATATCTTGTGTTTTGGGCTAATCCACAAGTGAGTACATTGATGAAATTATCCTGCTTTCATGACAATCTATACCCCAGGACAACCTCCTGCAACCATTTATGACTTTGCCACATTCATAGCTGACATAATGCATGAGCAGTTCACAAGAATGGGCAATGAAAGGGTTTTCAAGTACTCCTTAGTTTTATACCATATGTTTTTATATTACCAGTCAGAGAAGTTCCCATTCACCCTTCAAAAGCTTGACACCAAGGGTCAGTCCAAGTCAGTCATTTTTTGGACCCCATTGATCCACCAATACCAGTCTCTATACTCTTACTCTGATTTTATTGATTTATTTGTACACCTAGTCATGACAATGTTGACTGGAAGCCCTCCTCCAAGAATCAGTCTAGAAATAAAGAGAGTTCTTCAATTGTCTAAGCAGACCAAAGTTGGTGACTGGTACCTTTACCAGAACCATACAGAAATCGGGATTTATGGTTGCATGTTGGCACCATACAAGCTACCAAGATACCTCCCAATGAGGTTGTTTGCATTAGAATACTATAGGAAAATTATCAATGTAGATGAAATAAACTTTGTCAATGCCAAGAAGAAGGTTAATTTCAAAATAAAAGACCAACTAGGCCCCTTCATATGCAACTCTAGAGAGGCTGGAAAAGAGGCAGATTTGATATTACATAATATGAAGTTCCAAAGAAGTTTTGTCTGGAGATATGATCCTTCGAAATTCATCACAAAGAAGAGACAAAAGGTCAAGCTATGACCTTTCATTCACCATCCCATACCTGAGTTAGAAGCTTATGCAAATCAAACAGAATGGGTGGAAGGTACCCTAGTAGACCAGGACAGCACCAGAGTAGATGTTGAGAATGTTCTTATTGAATTAGAAAAGCAGCTTGATGACATCTCTTTTCTGCAGGTACTAGGAGAACCAAAGACTACTATGAGCACCCCTCCAGTCATGCAGACTCCTCAGAATGAGGAGAAGATCCCAAAAATAAACAGAGAAGGGGCTTCCACTTCAGGAAGAGCCACCTCTGATTTGCAGCAGGAATCAAACAAGAGGCAAAAGCTAAATCAAGCCTCCGAGAAAGAGTATACTGAATACTCAGCTGAGGTCACTAATACAAGAGCAGAAAGAAGTAGGCCTGCCACTCCATCTGGAGGCATGCAAGAGACTTCCACATCACAAACTCAGATGTTGGAAAGGCATCTAAGTGTTGAAGTGTCTTCTTTCAAAATGCCAGCTGACAAAGACCAAGATATCAAGGAAAGGTATAAAGATATCAAGGCTAGAAATGAGAGCCTTAAGGCCCAAACATATGCTCAATATCTTAAGTTGACTCCTACCAATCAAACAAGGCTAATGTCAGCCTTTGATATAAAGAGAGGAAGCTGCAGATGACCTTTGTGAAGCCTATAGCCCAACAACTAAAGACATCATCAAAATTTAAAAGGGTAGATTTTGAAGTGCTAGCAAGGGATATTCATACCATATACCAGATTGAGCTATAAAAACAGGCTGGAGAGATGATATACTCAACCCTGACAAGTAAAGCCATATCTTCTCATCAGCTACAAAACTCCCTGAACAACATCTCAGCACAATTCCAGTTGGAGAAGACCTCCTCACAGCCCAAGGACACAAGGATCAAGTCCTTAGAGGACTTAGTAATTAAATTGGGACACGATCCAAAGGATACAAAAACTACAGAACAACTTATCAAAAATAAGAACGATGACATAGTTGCATTAAAGAAACAACTAAAAATACCTCAGCTACAACATCCATAAACAGTGGAAGTCGTAGAAGCCCAGCAGGGGCATGAAGAACTAATGGACTTGGTCTTGAAATTGAATGACCAACTTCAAGAAACTGAAAAGGAATTGGATGCTTTGATCCAAATAAAATGGGTAGATGTGGCCACCTCTTCAACAAATGTTATCCCCACTATCTCCACAGTAGTGTCATTCACACTAGTAGCATCTTTGGCACCTATAGCTCCCCTTGCAACAGCCTTGCCAACAACAACAAAGTCTACATCAGGAGTAGGTGCATCAGGAGAGAAAGCAACATAACTTGTCAAAGCCATGGGAGACATGTCTGTCCAGGCTACTAAAATGAACAGGTTAAGAGAAAAGGTTGCGAGTTTGGAAAGAGACTGTAGACTTGCCCAACTGAAGTAGAAAGAAGAAACACAAAGGGCCCAAAGAATGGGTGAGAGAATCAAAATTCTAGAGAAGGATTTAACACTACAAAAACCACTTGGACAAGCCAAAGAAATGTTGTGGGCCAATATCAGTGGCTCTGTCAATGATATTTGGCCATCAATCCAAGTAATTTTTGAACAAACAAAGTTGGTAAAGATAGCTACAGAAGCTATCCAGAAAGTGAAGGAAGAGTTGGGGAATAAGCCGAAGGATGCAAATAGACTCATCCACTTCCTCAACAGCAAGAACAGATATGAGCTCCAAGATCTAAATATAGAAGATAGGACTACTGCCATTTTAGAAATAAGGAAGGTCCTTTCCAAAAGGAAC
Organism: Pinus taeda; assembly: GCA_000404065.3. Lineage (NCBI taxonomy): Eukaryota > Viridiplantae > Streptophyta > Pinopsida > Pinales > Pinaceae > Pinus > Pinus taeda. The sequence goes on from APFE031637666.1 coordinate 33,284, forward strand.
CTTATGCTTAATTTGGAAGAAAAGTGCCATAATATGTAGGTATCCATTGATAGGTTCATGGCTAAATTCTAGATTTTGAGGGAGAAAGGTCTGCCCAATCCTATGGCCATCAATGATAAACTAATAACACAATTGGACTATGGTGATAGACTCAGAAAACTGGCTAGGGAACATGTCAGTTCTTCATCCATAAAAGCCCTACCAACAGGCAAAGTATTATATGACACCTTTCAAAACTTGTTTTTCCTTGAGCATGAGGTAAAACATTTGTTCCTCACCAAGCCAAATTTTTCAAAGTATACTGAGGTTGATGAAATCTACAGGAGAATGTTGAATGTGAATTACCAGATGCAGAATGGTGGGAGAAAATGACAGATTTACTGTGATAAATTTACAGCAGAAATTTAATACATGATAAAAATGAACGCAACCAAGTAAAACAAGTGAAACAGGGCAGCGGGGTCAAAGAGTATCAGTTGAAAGACGAAAGTAAACCAGACTCCAGCATGAAATTCCACAACTGCAAGCTAGAATAAAAGGCTACACTTCAACAATAAATGCCAGCACAACCTTGATAAAAGGGACAGCACGAAACAGTTCATTAGCTGTCTCTATCTTCTTGCAAGAAGATATTTGTATTTCCTAGATTAAATCTCAAGTTGTTTTGAGATATTTTGTAATAAGTTTTTGTATAAATACTTCACAATTCAAAGTATGTAGGGTGGATTCTTAGACATTTCTATAGTTTTCTCGATCAAAGGCTGTAAGCCATTATATCACTGTTGGACCAACAAGCTGGATTATTGAATAAAGCAAAGACATTTCACTGGATTCATGTGTAGTGCGAAATACAGACAAGTATCTTCTTTTGTGTTGTCACTTTTCTTTAAAAAAATTTCCATAATCTCAAATGTATCTGAAATCTAAATGCTTTAATATGGAATTATATCTCAGAACTTGCTTCACTGCACTCTGTTTTGACTATTAGGCATTTTGTATGTTTTCTGCTAAAATTGTCTAAGTTAAGGAATTCTTAATTTCTCCTTAGCTCAGGTAGTTCCCCTCTGGTCTATAGTAAAGGATTCTTAACTGCCATTTGCTCATGATCATCTTCTATTCCTCCTTTTAGTCTCGGTTTGAGGATTCTTAAGTTCCCTCTCACCCTGGTTAAGATCATTTCACCCATTCAACCTAAAAACCTATGTTTCACTCTACTAGCTTGCCCATTGAACACTCCCTTTAATGATTTAATCCCAGTTATGCTGCCCTTCTTTGACTCCATAGCCCAATAGCCAAAGACACCATTCTATCCATCTGTTTAAGGATTTCACCATCCAAATTCCAATATAAATCCAAAACCCCCTTGAGCTTTAAGAACTAGCCTAAAATCTCAGCAAACAAAGCTAAAACATATAGAGAGATCCCTCTCTGAGTCATAGGTTAGCTAGAGCCTATACTTAAAAGATTGGTTTGTAGTTACATCAGCCTTTTCCTTCTTCTGTAACTTCTAGGGAAAAATACTGAGTGATAACATAGTGGCAACCATACTGGGGAGAACCCTCAGAGCTAATAAATCTTTAAGAATTTTTTAATTCTGTATTTTGAGCCTCTTAAAGCAATTTATTAGAAGTTATTTCTCACAAAAAGAAAACAATTTAAAAAAATATATATTCTGAAATTATGGCTTCAAGGAGAACTTATTATACTAGGGCTAATCCAGAGCTAAACCCTCCCCCAGTATTTGATAATCCAACATGATTTCAAGAAAATCCAAAATAGAAGAAAGTTCAGCTAGTCACACACCTTTAGTTAAAGCTAATTCATGCCCTGATGAATGGTTGTTTTTAGAAGATCTTCCCTTTGATGAGAAATTTGATTTGTCATTTTTTAGATCAAAGTTTGAAAGTGAAATTTGTGACACTGTCATAGATCCAGATTTTATTGCATACCTCGAATTCCAAAAAGCCAACAAATCAATTGGTTAGTACCTTCTAAATTCACCACAATCATCCCTTAGTACTACCAAGATCCCTAAGCTTTTTGAACAATTGTCCGCTACTCTTAGTTCACCATTATTCCCTTCAACTTCTGAAGTCCATTCCCCACCACCATTCATACCTTCACTCCCTTACCAACCTATCATATCCCAAGTACCACCTACTAGTCCTAGTTCATCCTCCACTACTGCATCATCTTCCAGTGCCTCAACCCCACATTTTAGCCCTTCCCAGCTTATAGCCATGGCAAATCAATATGCTCCCCTTGTCTTACCAGCTCCACTTGGTGCCATACTAGCAGACTACCAGACTAAAATCGCCCAATTTGATGGCATAGGACACTACACTGCACAACACCATGTTAATAAAATGACAGAGTACTTTGAAATTCATGAAATTGATATTGTGGATGTCCAAATGAGATTATTTGCTCAAACTTTAGTTGGTGATGTTAGAAAATGGTTTAGATCACTGCCTGATAATTGTATTGATAGTTTAGAAGTATTTCAATAGCAATTTTTGAATAGATGGGAAAACAAAAAGAATCCTCTACAGATCCTTTCAGAATATGAAAATATTAAGAGACGACCCAATGAGACTATTCAAGATTATTGCACCAGATTTAACAATATATACAATGCAATTCCAATTAATGTTAGACCCCCACCTGACTTAGCTTTGATAAAGTTCCCAGATGGTTTTGACACAGGCATGGCATTCCAGCGTAGGGAAAGAAACCCCCCAACCCTAGAAGATATGCAAAGTGTAGCAGTAAGTGTAGAGGCTAACTTATTAGCTAAAAGAGCTAGATTTATGAATGAAAGAAGAGGAACTACTAAAGATGAGCCTTCACCCTCTGACATTAAAATAGATAGCTTAGAAAAAGGCATGGAAAAGTTAATGGATAGAATAGAGAATATAGAGAGGAAACCCCAGTGGGATAATCAACAGGCACCTCCAGTTAGAAACCAAAACTTTAGGAAAAACCAAAACACTATGAAAAATGGACCTGATCAGAATATTAGGCCCCCTTTCCAAGAAAATTATGCAGAAACATCCCATCCTGAAGACCCAGAGCAAGACACATAGATTAACCTGATGGGATTACATGATGAAGGTGTTATTTTTCTGACCCAAGATGATCAGGAATTGCATATGTTGCAGCAATCGCAAATCCATTCTAGAGAGTCAATTGATTATAAGCAAGGTTATGATTCTGCCATCTTTGAAGTACATAAGCAATATAACCTAAGGAGTAAAAATAATTTTGATATCCCTGACCAAACCAAGAAAACAATGCCAAATCAACCTGAGAAAATCAAAGAAGCCCCAGTTTATAAAATCCTCCAGATTCTTCCCAGACGAAACCAGAATCCTTCTGGCCCCACCATTGAAGATATAACCCCTAATCAACCTTTTGATGATCAACCCTCTCCTTCAATTCCCCCTAAAAAACCAGTAGACACACCTCAAAATACTAGATTGGAAAATTCACAAAAAGAGGTCCCCAATAAAGGAAAAGAAGACCATCCCACTCAAATCCCTGCTATCAGAAGTCCAAACCCTCAAACAGAGAAAGCCCCTTTGCCTTTTAATTTGGGAGAAGAGGTAGCTTAGCTAAAGATTTCAGTCCCTTTATCAGAGTTAATCAAGAATGAAACCTATAAAACACAGATAAACTAGACCCTAAACATTGCTGAAAATGAGGATTCTGTTAACTTGTTTGATGACCAACAAAAACTTATATTTGGTCCAGATGTTAATGGAAAACCACTAGAAGGAGGAATACCACCTTTCTACATTAGCCCTAGCATCCATGACAAAATTCTTCATAATGCAACGTTGGATTCTGGGGCCTCCCACAACATAATTCCCAAATCAGTAATGGAAAAATTGAACCTAGACATTACAAGGCCTTACAAGGACTTATTTTCATTTGACTCAAGTCAAGTAAAGTGTCTAGGGTTGATTAAAGACCTTTGTGTTACCTTAGTTCAATATCCTGCCAAGAGCATCCTTATGGATACTGTGGTTGTTGACATCCCACCGAAGTATGGCATGTTGTTATCCAGATCATGGGGAGCCAAACTTCAGGGATCTTTACAACTTAACATGTCATATGCAACAATTTTTGTTTTTGGACAACCCAAGAAGTTGTATCGAGAAACTTTAATGAAATACATGGTGAGTAGCCAGGATCGACCTCAAAACTTTCCTATCTACTCTGTACATTTAGACATTGATTCTTTTATTTTGTATAATATTGATCAAACAAACACAAGAAACTCTTTTAGACAATGTTGATACATAACCAAAGAAATTGCAATTTCAAAATAAGAGGAAACTGTCCAAACTTTAGAACTTTCCACTAAACAAGGTAGTCAAGATGAGGAAAAGTTGGTGGAAACAGATGATGCTAATTATGAACATGAGATATTGTGGCATCTTGAGTTTGATGGGTCAATCAATAAGTTTGGAGCAGGGGCAAGAGTTTGGATATACAATCTGGAGAATGATCACTCAGAAGGTCATGCATACAAACTAAATTTTAAATGTACCAACAATATTTCTGAATATGAAGTGCTAATTTTAGGTCTTAAATTAGTTAGGAACCTAGGAGCTATAATATTTTTTGTCATGGGAGACTTTGAACTAGTTATAAAACAAACTAATGTTGTATATATGACAAAAGACCCTAGATTAAGTTGTTATAGAGGAACCATTGTAGAAATACTAAACACTTTCTTAGAAACCAAGATTGTTGTAATTCCTAGAAAACATAATATGCAGGCTCATAGTTTAGCAATGTTTTCCAGCACTTGCAAGTTACCCGTTTAGCCTAACTATCAGTATATTGTTGAAGTTAGGCACAGACATGCAATTCTAGATAATTTGAAGAACTGGAAAATATTTGTTGATGACAAACAAATAAACAACTTTTTAATCTTAGAACAAGAATTTGTAAATAGCAATATAGATACTGACAGATCAATAGATCCTAACACTAAAGATAAAATAGAGATAAATGAGATAGATGGTGAAGAGATAGATAGATTTCATCCCACTAAAATTACAAAATCAAATGTAGAAAACCTAGATAAAATTGAGATTGATGAAATAATTAACGAAGAAACTGAAGTAATCAATCTCAAAGACAATTTCTTACCTAAGGGATTAACCCATTTGGAAGACTTGTTTGATTCAAATGATGTTCCTAGAAAGCCTAAAATGGAACCTTTGAAATTTGATATGGAGGAGTGTAATATAGGCATTGATGAAAATAAAAAATTTATCAAACTTTCTAAATCATTACCTCCCACTGAAAGGATAAAATACATTGAGTTATTAAAATAATTTCAGGATGTCTTTGCTTGGAGTTATGAGGACCTCAAATCCTATGACACTAGCATCATACAACACACAATCCCTATAAAAGAAAATGAAAAACCTTTTAGACAAAAACTTAGAAGGATCAATCATGTCCCATTACCTTCAATTGAAAAGGAAATTCAGAGAATGTATGATGCTAAGATAATTGCACCAATCAGATTTTCTGATTGGGTTTCGAACTTGGTGCCAACTAGGAAGAAAACTGTCGAGATCAGACTTTGTGTGGACCTTAGGAACCTCAACAAAGTATCACTTAAAGACAATTACCCTCTCCCCAAAATGGATCATATTTTGCAAAGGGTAGTTGGATCAACCAGAATCTCATTATTGGATGGGTTTTCTAGTTACAATCAGATCTTAGTTCATCCTGATGACCAAGCCAAGACTGCTTTCACTACTCCTTAGGGCACATTCATGTATGTGAAATGGCCTTTTGGACTAATGAATGCAGGAGCCACTTTCCAAAGGGCTATGGATATAGCCTTTGCAAAATAAATTCATGACTTCCTTGTATACCTAGATGACATTACTGTATTTTCAAAATCTGATAGTCAACATTTGGATCATCTAAGGCAAGTTTTTATTAAATGCAGGAAATGTGGAATTTCTTTAAACCCCAAGAAGGCTTTGTTTGGGTTAGAAAAAGGAAAGTTACTAGGTCATATAATTTCAAAATATGGTATCTGAATAGACCCTTCAAGAATAGAAGCCGTCTTACAGATTCAACATCTAAGGAACATTAGAGAATTACAAGTTTTCTTAGGGAAAATTAACTTTCTTAGAAGATTTATTTCTAATCTAGCATAATTAATTAGATCACCAAACAATATGTTGAAAAAAGATTCGACCATAAAATGGACTGTTGAGGCTAAGAAATCCTTTGAAGACATTAAACTAGCCTTAACTAGAACACCAATTTTTATCAGTCCAAAATTTGACAGAGATTTCATCTTATTTTCCTTTGCTTCTGAGCACACAATTGTTGTAGTTTTACTACAGAAAAATGACCAGGGCTATGAACAACCTATTGCTTTCTTTAGCAAGGCCTTGAGAGATGCCCCCTTAAAATACAACATAATGGAAAAACAAGCCTGTGCTTTGGTCAAAGCTATCAAGGACTTTAGGGCATACATTTTATATTCTCATATAGTAGCATATGTTCCCAATTCAGTAGTCAAAGACATCCTAACTCAGGGTAGTCCAGATGGAAAGAGGGAAAAATGGATTGCTACTATTCTAGAATATGATATAGAAATAAAACCAACTAAGTTAATCAAGGGCCAAGGTTTAATCAAGCTCATGGCTGAATCAAATTGTCAGGCCCTGGATATAAACTTTATTGCACAAATAGATAATGAAGAGGAGATTTTCGACTCCACTAATCAGCCAGGCCTTTATTGAATCACCATGGTATGTTGATACCATTTATGTTTTACTAAATTTACAAGCTCCTCCTGAATTATCTAAGACCAAAAGTATATTTTTGAAGATGAAATCCTTAAAATTTTGTATGTTAGACAATGCTTTGTTTTGGAGAAGTCATGAATGTATTCTTCTCAAATGTTTATTAAAAGATGAATCTGACAAAGTATTACAAGAGTTTCATGCAGGTGACTATGGAGGAAACCTTTACTGGAAAGCCACTGCAGATAAGATTCTTAGAGTCGGTTTCTACTGGCCTACCTTGTTTTCTGATGTAAAGAAACATGTGACCTCCTATTACAAATGTCAAATTTTTGAGGGAAATAAAAAGCTTCTACCTTTACCCCTCAAGCCAATCTTTGCCGAAACACCTTTTAACCAATGGGATTTAGAATTCACTGGTGAAATTCACCCACCTTTCTCTGCCCAACACAAATGGATCCTCACTGCCACAAACTATTTCACCAAATGGATAGAGGCCATACCTTCAAGGCAAGTCACTGACACTGTCATCATAACCTTCCTTGAAACCAAAATTCTATCAAGATTTGGATGTCCAACTAAGCTCGTTACTGATAATGCAGTGGCCTTTAAATCCAAAAGAATGATAGATTTATGCAACAAGTATCATATAACCCTGGGCCATTCCACAACCTATTATCCTCAAGGAAATGGACTGGCAGAATCCTCAAACAAAAGTCTGGTGAACAACATTAAAAAGTTGTTAGAGGATAATAAGAAAACATGGAATAAAAAGTTGGTCAATGCCTTATGGGCAAATAGACTAACCACTAAGAAATCAATTGGTACTTCTCCCTACTAACTAGTTTATGCGATGGAAGTTGTTTTTCCATCCTCCTTGGGAACACCAGTAATGAAGTTGCTTCAAGAATTTTAGGTTGAACCAAATAGTATCCAAAGAAGAATTAACCAAACAATACATCTTCAACAAACCAGGGAGGAAGTATATATTAGATATTAGGCTGTGTAGGAAAGGATTAAAAAAAAAATTAACAAGAGAACCAAGGCTGGGGATTTCTACCTTGGTGACAAAGTCCTAAAAGGGGATTCAACGAGGGAAGATAAAGGTAAACATGGGAAATTTGATTTCCTATGGAAAGTCCCATATGTCATTTATGCTTTCAGAGGTAACATTGCTTTCTTCTTAAGAGAAATGGATGGTACATAAGAAGAAGGTGGACCAGTGAATGGTCGAATGCTCAAACACTATTTTGAACCTAACTACTGATTTTTACTTTCCATTGTACATATTTCATTTTTCTTCTAAAAGTTTAGTTTGGATTGGATGGTGGTCTTTGAGGTTGAAGCCCGAAGAGAAGGCCCTGAGCTTTAAAGATTCACTATCATAAGTATCAATAATGCATAGGCATAGAGGATAATTTTGCAAGGTGACTTCAACAGCAATTCAAAGGCTGCTGATCTATAAAGTTCTTGACATTTCACCAGGAAATGCCATCCCCAAGTGGAGCCACTGTTAGGTTCCTATACCAATAAGAATCATAATTTTGATTGACTAAGGTTAAACCTTGTAATATTGTACATACCTTTGCTTTCTGCAAATGTTTTCCATATTAGAAAATTAAGAAATGTAAAGAGGGTATGTCCTAAAAGAATAATCAAAGGACAAAAAGAATGAAAATGGTCAAAAAATGAAATATATGAACCCCAAAGGACAAAAGAGACTAGGAAAGTGTGCAAGACAAAATACCACTACTATTTACTTTTTATGCATAATAAATGATTGTGTGCAGCTTGTTACTTATGCCACAATCCATGAATAGTCAAAATGTTTAAACTTGGCTATTTCATGCTTTGAATTTTATATTATATAGTTAGTGAATAAATCTAACCAAATAGTGTAATCTTGGCAAATCATTAGATAGGTAGAGTGAATAAAAGGAGCTCACCAGTTTAATCTAATTTGGAAGATATAGTGTTAGACTTAGATAGTTTATTTTGTAAAGAAAAGAAAATATTGATAAGGGTTTGCTAGCCTAAATGCACCCAAATAAAGTAAAGAAAAAATGGTAGGATGAGTAAGTGGGTAAGTAGTAGAAAGGTTGCAGAAATATCATGTCATTGGATACAACAAGTACTTATGTCATTGTTCCAAATGCATCATTTAAATATGCATAAGTGGTAAACAAAACAAAGGCAATGGTTCACAATTTGATTTACTTAACATCCCCTCATCCATTTTAACCCCCATGGCACTCACTAACTCCCCTTCCATAAGAAAAATATTAATACCTATAGTTTTTAAGTCAAAAAGGCTTAGAGCATTTCTCTGACTTCTGGTGGGACCGAACCCTCGGCTTGATGACTTAAGAAGGAAAGGTGTTAAAATTTCATCATAATTCATTCATTCCCCTCACAAAATCCCTTTTCCTAAGGTTAAGTTCTTTTGCCTAGGAAAACCCCTTTATAAACAGGTTTTATGTAAAAACACTCCACCAAACACATTTATCCTGAGTACTAGGTATATGGAAAATACACAACATTTCATACACCTAGGCACAATGCCCCTTCCTCTCAATTCACTTCATATTAACTTTTTTTAATTAAATATCTAACATTCCCGAAAAACCCATTACCCCGTATATATTTAACCCCCTTATATCAAATAGCCCCACCCCTTAGTTTATTTTATAAACTATGTTGCTACCCCTTATCTCGAAAAAACTTTATAAACCCTCCCTCAGTCCTTAATGGTTGCCAAAGTAGGGACAAGTTCCTGAGATGCTAATGAAATTGGCCTTTAGGAGTCAAATTTGCCCACGTACTAGTTCCCCCAAGTCCACATTTTTCCTGAAATTGTGCATATGTGTTATGCTCGCTATGTCCCCAGTCACAGAACCATCATGTCTCATGAACAGAAGGTCCTTTTCACCATCACTACTGAGTCCATCAATGAGATTCCGCAGCTCCAACCGAGGCCAAACCTAACTCCCCTCTCAAATGGAGACCTGTTGAACTTATATCCCAAACTCAGCTCTGCAAAATTGGTCCAATTGCTCCAAACCTTCATCATAGAAGAGAAGCACATCCCTAAAGACCCCCCTCCATATGTAGCAACTATATTTTCCCCTTGGGGCCGAAATATTGTAGCCATGATATCTTGTATTTTGGGTTACTCCAAAAGTGAGTACATTGATGAAATTATCCTGGCTTTCATGACCATCTATACCCCTGTCACGCGGAATGAGTCGAGGTTGCGGACAAGATTGACCTTCCTAGTATCTAAAGATATCTAGTGACAAGCAAGCCA
>APFE031637676.1:0-31708 GCA_000404065.3 Pinus taeda
AATAGGACAAATTTTGGAGCAAACAGCTATAACGAACTTGGGAAGCGCAACCAAGGCACAAAGACAATGCATTGCAGAGCATGTAGTCTTCTATTTGGGTGCTCTTCAGTGTAGTTTTCGATGTGAAAGGTTGTGTTGATCCCAAGGAAAAAAAATGAAACCCTAGGGGCCCCAAAAAACCCTAAAATTTGCATGAAATGAAAAAATAATGACTTTAAAAGAAAGTATAGAGGTTTAGCTCCTACCTAGTCTAGACGGCTCGAGAAATGGTTCGTAGAATCTTTCACAGTCAACTAGTGAAGATTGAGGTAAAAACTAAGCTCAAAGCACAAAATTGAATGGTAAATTCCAAATGGTAAAATGTCATGGTAAAAACTTGTTTTATGTTTATTTCATGTTAATTAATTGAGTAAACATTAGTATTTGCCTATTTTTTCCTATGAAACAAATATTTTTAATCCATCTGGTGATGTTTTGAGTAGGTTTTACAACTGACTTGTAGAATTCAACGTGCTCAATTGTAAATTGTACCTTTGACCACAAAGCACACTTTTATCTCTTTTTCGAGCTCTGTTAAAAACGAAAAAGGAACCCCCTTGGAGTCCTCTTTTAAGCTCTTTTCAGACTCTCTAAATATGAAAAGATCATCGAGTGCTTGTCCTTTCCAGCTCATTAACTAATTAGAAATGATATCTCTCTTGTATTATTTTATGTTTTTTAGGCTTGAGAGATTAATTTATGAAAAAAACTTGTGGAGTTTTCTTTTTGTTCCTTTTCAAACTCTGTAAACATGAAAATGACCAAGTTATCTTTATCGTTAAACTTGTTAAAACATCAAATAGTGATAAACTTGTCCATCTAGACAAGACCGATTTTCACCTTCGCTAGACTCATTAAAACATCAAATAGTGACGGATTCGCCTGAAGGGTTAAATTATACAACAAGAATATGTTATCCTCCTCAAGCTTGATAAAAATAAATAGGTACTGGTCAGTAATGACTGAGGAAAATGGGAAAAGGGGAAACCACTTTATGGTAGCAAGTCGCTTTTGAACATGACACTTTCACTCCATCACCGTGACTATCTGGGTTGGGTTATTAGCTTGATTGTTATCACAGTGTTGGTCTATCATAACATTCATCACCTTGTTTTGGTTCAATGCTACCAATTCACTTTAGTGTCGTCGACATGTTCAAGAGAAGTCATTTAGTCAAAATTCATCCTTTGCAATACCATAAACCTTCATTTTCATGACCGCCATTTCTGAACCTTATGTCATCAGTCAAATCCATCTCTAAAATCACTACACTCATTTCATGTCATTGGTGTGGGATGCATCAAGGCCTTCCTGCGACGAGTCGCTTCTTGTCGACATCAGCTCATTATCCAAGAAGTTGACTTAGAAACACCTTTCTAGTACCTTGAAGCTTGCATGCATCAATGGCAAGTTTCTCGTTTCCAGCGATAGGCATACATCAATGGCCTTTGACCGAAAGGCTTTGTATGGTGTTCGACATCAAATCATCCATTCACACCATGAAAAATGTACTGTAGTACCTTGAGGATTGTTATCATTATCGGTGATTTCTCTCGCATCTGTTAACAACTCACATCATTGGTTGGTAATTAGATGGTGCCTTCTCGTGTTCGACTTCAGATCACAAATTCACATGGGTAGACTCGTACTTGAGCGAACGATTGAACGAGATAGAAGACCCCAGATCTAGTTTCATCCATCCAGGCTGCGATTTCAGGAGTACTAAATCGTATGTACAATGGATTTACATTAATGGTCATTCTGATCATGGGTCTATGTCTATAGATGACTGTTTATGTACATGTAATGAAAGTTTATAAGCTGAGCATGAGTATGCCTTCCCTCAACAATTCATGTAAAAATCAAATATCATGATATATTTATTATGATTGATGCACGTCACCTTCCACTTTGATACCTCCTCATCACATCGTAAAACATTTCATTCAACATTGGAATTTTTCCGACTTCATGCTTTAGGTGGCAACTGTTACAGATCCATTTGGGCACATCGAATCCCAACATCCAGATCAGTGTTTTAGGGCTCATCAAACCCTGAATTCAGTTGTTTCATGCCCTAAACAAGTCACCCCTTTGAATGCCTCCTTCCCAGATAGTTTCATGACTTGAAGACATCGATAAATAACCTCTAGAGGGACTAGCACAGGTAAGCCCTTATGAGGGTGTGCTGCAAAGCAGTTGATTCCACTGCCAGGGTGCTCTGTAGAGCACTTAGGCTTCCTTTCACCTGCGCTGGGTGAGAATGAGTGAAAGTCACATAGAGTTTGGGGAATATTCTTATCTTTTGGATTCATCTAGAAGGTTCCCTCACTTATCAACTCCTATGAGCTCAAAAATGGATGAGGAATGAGTTAAGGTGCATCCTATCCTCTCATCCATTCCTCCATGGAACTAATTCTAAGTATGGAAGGCCATTCAATGCCACCATTAATGACAAAACCTCCTTCATCTTCCTATAAATTGACCACTCTTCTAAGTGATCAAGGGCTGGATTATGTTGAATTGTAAGGAGATAATGCTGCTATGATATTTAGCTTTGAAGCAAGTATTGTAATGCTACAAGTTTGTCATGCTTTTGATGTGATGTGGATGGGATCCAAGCAAGAGGAATGGCTTTGAATCAGACACCAATGGTTGTAATTCCTTCTTCTATCTAATAAAATGTTTGAACCTTTTTCCCATATGTTTGTATTGTTTCATAATTCTTATGTGTGTGAATTGTATCTGATTCCTTTCACTTATATTCAGTAGATCGTATACTTTGATCGGTTCTTTGTATTCTATTGTGTTTACAGGGTACTTCTCAAGCGGATTAAGTACTGGAAGGAGTGATGGGATCGATACAAGGGAGACGAGAGGAAAGTAGAACTACAAGTAGGTATTCTATCTTATCATATTATCTATTGTTTATAGGAAAAGTCTAAAACACTTTAAATTGTTGTTCTAGATATAACTACTTATCTAGGGAATTAGTATTTATCCGTAGATGCTAAATTCTCCAAAAGAGATAGTGCCAACAAACTCAGTATTTTAAGCACCCCTACAGTTTTGTACTATTTTTGTAATTAGTTAGATGTTTCTAGAGCCTTATATTTTTGTATAAATAAGCAATGATTCGATGTATTAAGGGTTGAATCCTTGCATGATTTTTTCTAAAGCAAAATTGTATCAAACTAAAATTACTTCACATTAATGAAAGGAATATGGATTTTCTTCTAAAATTTTGTTACTTTGTGAGTTTGTCTTAATGTTTCATTTCATTTTTGTTATTCTACATGTATTTAAGTTTTATGAGGATAATTGGGTAAGAGAAAACTGAATTTCAGTCTATCTTAAAGCCCCATGAAGTTATAATCTATTTTAGGGAATAGTTTATTGGATTGTTTGTCTTTATGATCTCCTCTACATTTATAAATTTTCAACCATCTTTATAAGGTTAAATATATTTTGTTGGGCTGTAAGCATTGTTTACTTGCATGCTTCCTTATGATTAACTAAAAATTCAGTCTGGATATTTAGAAAATCATAGCTTCTTACAGTTCTGCTTTCCATACACTTTAAATCAAATTAATGTTCAGAGGTAAAGAAGCAGCCCTTTCAGAATATGTAGTACAAATGAGGTTTAAGCACCTAGCTTAACCTGCTCATCACATTGGTCATCCAAAAAAAATTTAAAACAACAAAACGTTTTAGATACTCTGGCATAATTAATTAACCTAGCATTATCTCATAGGACAACAATGTGGAGATGAATTTTTTGCATTTGGTGAAAGGAATCTTGAAAGGGGTAGGTGGCATGATTATTGTAGAATTAGCATCATCACCAACATGAGAAACTTGTCCAGAGACCACACAATCACTCAAACCATGAAAACAAGTGGCGGTGCGCTTTCTCATTGGCGTCACACTTTTGCTAAAAGTGAAATTGTGAGAGTTGGGGGATTTGTGTGATGAAAGAAATATTTTAAGGAGGAATTTGATCATGTCCATGCCTTTTTCATTTGTGTTGAAGTCATCAAGCAACTCAAAGAGTGACCAAATCTCCTTCAACCATGGGGTGTTGTGCTTTTACGAAGGAAACTCATTTTGATGAATAAATCATGGTTTTTTGGCATTTGGTCTACGAATGAAGACATGTAGGACGTTTTTTGTGAACATTTTAATACTCTCCAAGTCGTTTTTCTCAATCATAAGGTCACTGTTTGGTCAATTCATGTGGATGAAGGTGCATTGTGCAACTACACTACACTTTTTCTCCAAGAAGAAGGTTTGGGGTTTGAAGGTTTTTGTTTGACCTAAAAGTTTTCCCATGGGTTTGAAAAGTTGTATGGATCATCCCATTCCATCCCAATACCCTCAGCATGTCAGATGATGGTCGAAGATAGTATAAGCTTGGAGCGTTGCGCTTTCACATAATCATTGTATTTTCACCATATCTCTTAAACCATGTACTCGTTTACCATGAAATTTTTACAGTAGATGCATGGTGGTGATATGAATAATCCCACGTAATTTCATGTCAAAATGCTTCACGATTTTCAATAAATGAGCCATTATCATCTACAACCATTTTTGGATTTTCTCGAGGTCTGTGAGTTGGATTTGGCTCAAATTTGTTGTGGAGAATGGTTATGATGATATTAACTTTCTTTCAAAAAGGAATCTCAATATTACTTACCATTTAGGAGATAAGTGAAAAATATTTTCGTTGTGCTTTAGTGTTGCGTTTTTGTTGCAGGGGAGGCGTTGTGTTTCTAGATAGTCATCGTTTTGACCAACTTACCCAAGTCAAAATCTTATGTAACTTGTTTTTATGGTATTAGTAATTGTAATAAATCATCTAATAACTCATAGGATTGATTTGGGGCTGAGGAATTAATAAAAATTTCTTAGAGAAAATTTGGTTAAGTAGTCCCTAGTCTTTAGAAATTAGTTCTATTTTCATTGCAGAAGTTAGAAACAACATTCCTAATAGGGAATTTGACCACCATTACATGGAATGTTTGGGAAAACATACATTGGGAGATTCGCAGACATCAAAGATCCATTAGAAGAGGAAAATGAACAAAAGAAAGCAGAAAATATTGTGGAAGAAGACAATGATGAAAATCTAGAGGACGAAGAGTTTGGATTATGTGACATTGTTGATCAAATTTAAGTTATGCTTGGAAATCAAGCTTTGCAATGTTTTGACTTTGAGATTTTATGAGAAGAATAATCAATCAATTAAGGTTGTTATGCGTTCAATATTTGTAATATGTGATTTTCACATTGATTTTTTAATTAATCATTATTTTTTGAAAAAAAGAAGTGATTATTATTATTTTTTTGACATGAAATTCATAAAAAAAAACAATTATTTAACCATTTTTAGTTAAAATTTTCGTATAAAATTGTGATTTTGACATGTAAATTCTAGCAAAAAATTATCAAAACGTGTAGTTTTTTTGTTATATTTATGTTAAAAATGGTTATTTTTATGTCTATTGTTAAAAAATATTGTCTTTTATAAACAATTATTTCATGTGGATTGAAAAATTAATTAAGGATGTATAAATATGTAGATTATCGAAAATTCAAAATATCGACTTTCTAATTTAAAAATGCAAAACAATAAAAACCTCACTACAAAAAAATTAAAATTAAAATAAAAAATAAAAAATATGAAGAAAATGACCACTTCAAAAACTATCAAATTTAGAAAATAATTATTTACATTTCATACATTAGAAAATTTAAAGTCAAAAAATAGGTCTTTTAAAATAAGGGTGTGATGTAGAATACCCACTTTTTAAAATCAGCATGAAAATCACTACCATTCTAAAACGTAATGTACATAAAAAAAATTAAAGTGCCAAAAACTATGCTCTAAAAAAAACATGTGTGTTTTGCATCACCCCTTTTCAAAATCAGGTCACTTTTTTGCTATCTCTATGATGGGTAACAATATCAGTTCCCGTTTCAAAGTTTACACTGTTAACATAGCTCATTAGGGTATTTGCAATAACCACATATACACATATGCATATTTCCTAAACTAACCTACAAACGATACAATGTTTGCATCCGCAACAAGGAAATCCAGAGGCTCATACATCCACCCTCAAAGTAATACTAGGATTCACCTCATTCCCAGGAAGTCCAGAATCCACTGCAAAGTCAAATATGCATCCAATGTCCAGCGCTACAATCCAAGTCCACTTGTCCTCTCAGTGAATAGTTACTGACTCATTTCTAGGGTGCACTCCCATTGTGCATTTGATTCAATATCGAAATTCTCATGACAAAAAAAAAAATATCTGCGACCTTCCCTTCTTTGTTGTATAGTCCCTCAGAAAGTTTCTTAGGAGGCACTATTACTTAGCTACTCTTTCATTAAACTAATTGTCCCAGTGTTGGAACTGGCTTCACTTCAAAATCATGAACTACAAGAGAGCCATTTGTTGAAGTTTTGCATGGTAGTACCCACTTGTCTTCACTTCAAAAAACTATTTCGTAGTCGGGCCCAAAGACTATATTGTTGTCGGCCTTCATTAGAATTTTGCAAATTTTGCAAATAGGAATTGCTCCAATGCTTTTTTGCAGGTTTCACAAACAAGAATTACTCCAATGTTGGATGCTTTGGATGCTTTGATTCTCATGCTAGGAAGCATCTGCAGATATGGCAGGATGCTCGAGCTACAATGTACATGCAGGCGACAATGATGGAGAACATGGAGAGAGCATTGTATTGGACACCTGATTTCTCAACAATACACAACATGCTATTTGAGACATCCGATTTTTCAGTAACATGACATACTACATTTGTTGCCTGTGATGTTTTCTGATTATGATAGCAAAAATAGAACTGCTCCAGGCACTATATTTAGTAGAAAAATAATTTCTTAGTAGTACAACATATTGTTTGGGGCATAATTTTTCATCATCATAGTTTATACTATTCAAGTTATATGATTTTTTTAGCAGCAAGTCATAATATCTATTTCATTGTCTATGATATTTCCAACTATGAAATTAAATATAGGACAAATCAATTTGAGGCACATGATTTTTGTACAGATATTGAATCTATATGAATTGCTTTGAACAACTTTTAATTTAGAAACATTGAGTCATATATTTCTATACCCTAAAAAATCAAATATTGAATCTACATTCCTATATATCCAGTACATTTGTTATGGAGAATGGTTATGATTATATTAACTTTCTTTCATAAAGGAATCTCAATATTGCTTACCATTTAGGAGATATGTGAAAAATATTGTCGTTGTGCTTTAGTGTTGCGTTTTTGTTGCAGGGGAGGCATTGTGTTTCTAGATAGTCATCGTTTTGACCAACTTACCCAAGTCAAAATCTTATGTAACTTGTTTTTATGGTATTAGTAATTGTAATAAATCATCTAATAACTCAAAGGATTGATTTGGGGCTAAGGAATTAATAAAAATTTCTTAGAAAAAATTTGGTTAAGTAGTCCCTAGTCTTTAGAAATTAGTTCTATTTTCATTGCAGAAGTTAGAAACAACATTCCTAATAAGAAATTTGACCCCTAGAGGCGGGAACTGACTCATTTGAGTCTATTTTATGATGTGCATGTAATGAAAAAAGGGTTGGTCAGATTACTGAGGAAGAGACTTGTGCATGTTGTAAATTTTCTAAATACCTGCCAATGAATGAAGGATTGAAGGTGACATGAAAAGATTCTTGTGTCAAATCTTGATGGTGTTGTGATTTCTTGTTGTTGTAAGTTTACCTTATGCTATTTTCATGCCTTAAATGTATGCCTTCATTCTTGGATGAACTAGAAAATAAATTCAAAATTCATTTAAAATTTTCTCTAATTTAGTTTACCAAGAAATCTATGTTTTCTTCTTCAGAAAACATTTATAATTTATCTGCAGTTTGATACTCTTTTTGTTGTTTCCATTTTTTCTCATACTCACCCTCCTATAGCGAATTAATTCCATCACCAAGACTGCCTACCTTGCCCCTGTGGAAAAACCCTTTCTCTCTTCATTTTATCACTGGATAAATAATCAATTTGACATGACTCCATGCCCAATGGATCTGTCTCTTTTCTTACTAACAAACCTTTGAAAATTAGACCTTATTGAGGACTATACCTAGCCTAATATTATATTAGTAGAGCAACCTAAGAGAGAGAGCCCTCTTTGAAGTTGGAAGGGCTAGATTCCAACTTCTAAGTGGTTTGTGGATACCTCTGGAATTTCTCTCCTCAACCTAGGGAAATTTACAGAGCGCTAACACACCGAAAATCCACACAATTACTGGGTGTACTTACCTTCCCTCATAATGATAGTTGTGAAAATGGATGTAAATTTTGATGAGGAGAAAGAAATTACATGCTCTCTTGAAAGGAAGCTTCAGATCCGACTAGAAGAGGAGCTTTTATCTCCAAAGGAGGAGCCTTAAGAGGAGCCTCAAGAAGTTGTGGAGAAGCCACAAATGGAGGATCAGAGAGGAGGGAGAATGGAGATTTCCACTCAAGCATAACCATCCATAGAAGGTAGAAAATAATCTGGGAAGCCGATACATTGGTGCAGGATGTGAGGGAGAATGTGGGAGCTCCTTCAAATTTTTACAGGCAAAGAAGGTCACCGGAGAGGTACATTGGCTACATGGTTTTAATGACTAATCTTGTAGAGACTTAGCCATCCTCTTTTGAGGAAGCAGTTGAGAAATCAGTTTCGGTTGATGCAATGGTGGAAGAATAAGAATCCATCATGAATAACGGTGTTTGGGAAGTGGTCCCAAGACTGGTATATAGATCAGTTGTGGGCTTGAGATGGATATTCAAGGTTAAGCATGCTGCAGATGGAAGCATAGAGAAGTATAAGGCCAGTTTTTTGGCCAAAGTATTCTCTCAAGTTAAGGGCATTGATTATGAGGAAACCTTTGCTCCTGTAGCAAGGCATTCATCAATTAGAGCAATCCTTTCACGAGTTGCACAAATGGGGTGGAAGATCCACCAGATGGATGTAAAAATAGCATTTCTCAATGGTTTTATGGGATGGAAGGCAACTAATCATGTTTTATGGTAACTCAAAGGCACTGCCTAGTATGGATTATGGTAAAAATGGATAAGGGGAGTGAAGTTGTGTGGCTTCATAGATGAAAATTGGGCAGGAGTACATCAAGTGGAATTTTTCAGTGTTAGGTCCGCAACAATTTCCTAGTATAGTAGGAAGTGGAGGTATATGACACTCAACTCAGCAAAAGATGAATACATGGAAGCAAGTCAAGCAACATGTGAGACGATCTGGATGAGAAATATACTTACGAGACTATTTGGTTAGGAGATGGATCCAACCGTGATATATTATGATAATCAAAGTTGCATTAAGCTCTTTTAGAATCCAATATTTCATGATCGATCTAAGCATATAGATATCATGTATCATCATTTACGGGATTATGTGCAAAGGAGGATAATTTTGATATAATACATTCCGACAAAGAAACAAGATGCTGACATCTTGATAAAGCCTTTGTCAAGAGGGAAGTTCAAATTCCATAGGTGTAGGATAGGGGTGTTTGAAAATCTCGTTCTTACTAAGAGGGAGTGTTAAGAAGTGTAGCAAGAAAGTGTCAATTTGACTTTGCCTTGGTCAAATTGAGAAAAATTGAATTTCCACATCAATAGACAACTTGGAGGTAGTTAAATGAGGTGACATGGCTCTTGTCACTCATTTAGCTGAGTTATAGGACTTGGAGTTCAGTTATGCATGTGTGATTGCTAATTTGTAGCAATCCAAATCAGCTATTTCCAGTTGTGTTTGGTTAAACTAGTTCTAATTGTTGATAGAACTAGTTAGAGGTCAGTTGTGCAGTGGGATAGCAGTCTAACTCAATGAACATCTAGTTAACTAATCAATTAACCAAAAATAGCTAGTGCATACAGAGAATTTGAGTTCCCCATCTATGGTGGAGATTCCAAGGCAGTGTAGCATCAATTGTAGACTAGTTTTGAGTGTACATGTGTTGCATGTAGTTAGAGATCCAACCTTGGGAATTGTGTCTCTTGATTTAGGTTAAATTACATGCATTAATATAAATAGGAATCAAAATGACTAATGTTACAAAATATATATTTCAACGAATCAAAATATATATAGTTCATTGTCTAAATTTCGTTATACAACTGACATGTATGGTTTTTAGATATATTAGAGATTAATTAATCATTATTAAGAGAGAAAATAAAAGTAGTTTATATTATTTAAAGTGAGACGAGGGGCCTTCATGGTGATTGGTCGTGTTCTCAATTTGGTTCATATGTGCTTATAGTGAGAAGAAGCAAAGGAATATTTGGATCTAATGTTGAGAGTCTTATTGAAGAGTGCAATTTGATTAGGCCCTATAAATGAGTAGCACTAAGAAGTAGCCAATTTTGGGTATGAACAAACTGCTCCCCTTTGAATTCAAAAGTTTTCATTCATTAATTAGGGTGTAAATGACATGTACATTATTTAGTAAGAAAGCACATTAAGAGAAGAATTTATGTTTCCTATGGTTCACATAGTAAATGTTATATATATATATATATATATATAGAATCGCATTTGAGTTACATGATCAATTGTTTGATAGTTGACAAATTGAGTAAAGTGAAAAGCCAAGATGTAGGTGAGTGACCTTATTTAAGATATCCATGAGCTTTGTTGACGAAGAGCATCTTCAAAGAGCGATTAGGGCCATCAACAAGGTGAGAAGGAAAGATAAAAGCACGAGAGCAAAGGTGAAAAGAGTACATTAGATGGAAAAGATAGAAGTGAGGAAAATATTTTTGATGAACGAAATGGAAATCTAACCGGAATGGCAAACGATGACAATTTTGCGAGAATATTGAGTTACACGATTACGATTACCATTATTATTTATTATTGGGTGAAGGTTCCAAACCTTAATATGAGAGGAGAGAGGCAGTCGTTGGACAGAAGCGCATTCATTTGGGTTAGAGATGGTGGGATTTTTACAACACACGATTTTCAAAATTTGAATAGGAATAGGAATAGGAATAATTAAGTTTGTAAACACACTTGTGAATCTGAGAAGTAGTGGTGCCATCAATATGAATTTCTGTTCATTGCAAAATTCGTGTGGTCGTGTTCTTTCTGGTGATAGCAAGTGTTGGGATAATTTGTGCTTGGCTTTTCATGTGGTTCCATGGTCTAGTGGTGAGGACATTGGACTCTGAATCCAGTAACCCGAGTTCAAATCTCGGTGGAACCTCGTTGCTCTGTTTCACAACCAATGGTTGCGTTTTTTCTTTTTCTTTTTCTTTTAATGCGGTGCGGTGTGTGGGATGATGAAATAAGATTTTAGCACTTTGTGTTTGTTTTTCTTTTAATGCGGTGGGATGATGAAATAAAATAAGTCCATACTTCTCCTTTCCTTTCTGGTAGATTGAGGCAACCTATTATTAGAGTAGAGTGAGTGATGGATGTGGTTCTGGGTTTCACAGAAATGTCCATGCACAAAGCGATCACAGCTCCGTTGTAGTCTAGCTGGTTAGGATACTCGGCTCTCACCCGAGAGACCCGGGTTCGAGTCCCGGCAACGGAATTTTACATTGCGGGTTTTAAAATTGTTTTTGTATGGGGGAGGACAGAGCTGGAATCGGATTGTTCTTTTTTCGTTGTAACATCAACGGGGTTTCAAAACTGTTTTTGTATGTATGAGGGTCCCGGACACAGCTGGAATACATCGCGGAGAGGAGATCTTCTGGGATTTGGATTTAAATGTATTTGTATTGGAATCCAATGTAATACAAATTTAAAAATAGGTCAAGGACGATGCGTCTGCCGGGAGTCGAACCCGGGTCTATTGCTTGGAAGGCAATTATCCTAACCGTTGGACTACAAACGCTTTGCGGCAATCACCTGCTCCTGCTCACCTTCCGCACAAGGAAGGAGGCTAGCAGGCTATTACTCTCACCCTAACCGTTGGACCGCAAACGCTCTCGCTGTAACAATTATGCTAACCGTCTTGCAAACCACAAAATGTAAATGTGAGAGCGCATAGTCGATGATAATACTAAATTCCCCCTCAGATTCAAACCCCAAATCTCACGCAAACCAATGAATG
This sequence comes from Pinus taeda, assembly GCA_000404065.3. NCBI lineage: Eukaryota > Viridiplantae > Streptophyta > Pinopsida > Pinales > Pinaceae > Pinus > Pinus taeda. The sequence continues at coordinate 12,172 of APFE031637676.1, forward strand.
AATATTATTCATTGGGCTTGTTGTTATTGGTAACACGTACATACAGAAAGACGGAAGGGAAGGCGTGGAACGTTGCAATTTATTCCCACATGCGTAACGCGAAATACATTTAGACTTTGGATAATGAAGCGGAGTGCAGTCCCTAGTGTCTCTTCGGAGACATCCGATAAAATTGGAACGATACAGAGAAGATTAGCATGGCCCCTGCGCAAGGATGACACGCACAAATCGAGAAATGGTCCAAATTTTTTTTATCTTTAATTTATTAATTAATCACATCTTATTGTCTTTTATTTATTTGTTAATTAATCATAGCTTTTTTTATTATCATCTTTTATTTATTAATTAATCACAACTTTTTAATTAATCACATCTTATTGTCTTTTATTTATTTGTTAATTAATCATAGCTTCTTTTATTATCATCTTTTATTTATTAATTAATCACAACTTTTTAATTAATCACATCTTATTGTCTTTTATTTATTTGTTAATTAATCATAGCTTCTTTTATTATCATCTTTTATTTATTAATTAATCACAACTTTTTAATATTCATTAATCCAGTTCTTTTTATTATCGTGTTTTATTTATTGATTAATCACAACCTTTTAATTAATCACATCTTATTGTCTTTTATTTATTTATTAATTAATCATAGCTTTTTTTTATTATCGTCTTTTATTTATTAATTAATCACAACTTCTTAATATTCATTAATCCAGTTCTTTTTATTATCGTGTTTTATTTATTGATTAATCACAACCTTTTAGTATTCGTTAATCCAGTGAAAATTGATGCCAACTTTTTAATATTCACTAATCACTTTAATTAATGCCCATTTTTCATATGCATGGAATTTCATGCCATTCACCACCCCCTCGCTCATCACAAGGAATTATGATAACGAAAATGCGCTATGGTGTTTTATTAATTAATGATGCTTTTTAAGATTCATTCATCGAGTTGATTGATGCCATTTTTTAATATTCACTAATGTCCATTTTTCATATGCATGCGCTGTCCACTTTGACGACTACGTGGCTCATCGCAAGGAATTATGATAACTGAAATATGCTACCAAAATATCCATGCTTTTCTCTCTATGAGGTACTTAGATATTTGAATGGCACATCCATTCCAAGGACGCATGTTTTGGTTGGGGACTCATTCAAGGCTCTCGAGCCTAAAAACATTCAACAATATCTCACGCTACTCATTTTCCTTCTTCGATCATGGTCAAGGTGTTGTGACCCACCCTCAATGTCTAAGACTTTTTAATGGCATCCATGGGTCAACTGTAATTCCAAAGAGCCCCTAGAGAGGGCCTATGTATCGCTTTTAAACCTAAGAATCGACCTTTAGCGCCTAACGTTAATTCAACCTAAGAATCAAAGACTTGTTTTCCTCCTCTTACCATGGCACTTAAGCTCTAGAAAGTTCATTTAGGGCTTAAGGCCCATTCTTGGTTCACAACTAACCTAGACATGCTGCAAATAGCACACTTATCATCATCATCCTCATGAGCATCATCCACATCACCATCGTAATCTTCATAAAATTTCTCATGATTATCATCATTATTGTCATTGTCATCATCGTCATTAATTTCTAGATTTCCTTTACCACAATGCAATTCTTGTACCCAACATCATAGATTATCCTATTGCCATACCTTTTGGAGAAAATCAAGAATAGGGGTTTTCTTGCTAGTACCCTCGCTAATAATGATTTTTTGATACTCAAAGTGCACCTAGGATGCATGTATGAGCCTCCAACTCATGGTTAAAGGTTATGGTCAAAGTTGGCAACAATTTCCAGGAAATGATCTTTGAAGGTGATTTCTGTATGAATGAAGGTGAATCTTAAAGGATATAGAACATGGGTTTCTTGGTAGGATGCCCCAAATTGAGTAAGGTGAGGGCCATTTTTCAAAATAAGGCATGGTTTGAGATCAATGGTTGGTTATTTAATTAAGTCTTTCCTAGATTTCATGTTGTGCCCATATTTTAAAAAAAATAGCCAAATACAAATCGTGCTCATATCAGTAAAATACACAAATTAAATTGGCTTATGGTTAGAAATTAGGTTGTAATTTATTCTCAAGATATCTACTTGATTCATATTCTTTCAGATTGAGTAAATGGTATTTTTTAATTTCTTCCCAATTCCAAGATTGGGGAAATGAATTCAACATGTTCTTTTAGTTCAAAGGGTTGAGCTCTATTATTATGTAATTAGAGGTATGATATTTGATATATGACGTTGGTTGATTGCCGAGGACATTTCTCATTGGTTGTGACTTGATCTAATTGTCCTCCAAGCACGTTTCCTAGGTCGGGAAGGCCCCTCGACCCAGAGAACGTCCTATTGTTTTGTATTTTTTTTTACTTAAATTAGTTTGCAATTTTGATTTGGGTTTTATATTGTAGCATTTAGATCATCTTATTGTAGCACTTGATTTTATATTTGTAGCTATACATTTAGGTAAATTAAAGCATTTTATTTTTCCTTTGTTTTTCCATATATTTAACCATTTATTTATAGTCTTCATGTTGGTTTGATATGTTGTCTCTTGCATTTTCCAAAGAGACTGCCAATCGATTTTATTATGGTCTTTATACTTTTCCTAAATGATACCTTATTTCACATTTTAGTGATATGTTTCAGTTGATTGTGAACAATAGCTATAATTATCTGATGCTCAAATCTAACCTCATTTTTTATAGCAATAACACTTAAGTTGTTAAGTTAAAGACTACTTCCTATGCCTCAAAAGCAGGTCTAGAAAAAAGAATTAGTCACCGACTTTTAAATCTAGTTGTTTATCAAGGATTTAATTTCCTTTAGACACAAATGGTTTATAGATTCACTAAATGGAATAGAACACAAGATCATACTATAGTTATATTCATGCATATATAAGCAATTTAGACATGATATTTAGATCAATTGAATTCTGGTCACACTGAGTACCGGTTATGCGAACAAAATGAGATTGTCTGAGCTTTCCTTCATGAATCGATTTATTGATATTTGATTATATTACAGAATGATTCCTTTTCTTTACAAGTAGAATGATTCGTGAGCTTTGATCCTGCACATACTGTGCATGCACCTTGCAAGCTTATGAGCCTCAGGTTTGCATTTAAATGTAATGGAATTTATCTCATATAAATCACCTAATAATGATGATGATAACAATGATAAAAATCAATTAATAATGGCGAAAGTGAAGAATCTGATCACAATGATGAAAAATACTAATTGTTGTTATTTTTCTCATGATTATTGATCATTGCTTCCATTGTTATCAACATTATTGATTTTATTGTCAAGGCTCTAAACTGAAGCTATTGTCATTATTAGTCAACCCATTTTTGACCCTATAAACTCTACTCTTATTTAAATATTATAATCTTTTCCACGCCATTAATGGGAAAAATCCCACCTAAAGGGATACAAGGTAACTTGTTAACTATTTATTACTATTTCCAATGTTTTAATGATTTAAAGGGATTAATTAATATTATTTAGCACTAATGATGATTTTAATCCAAGTCTTGTAACCCACACAATGTTTAATAATCTCCATCCATGGTTGATATGGTTTTGGACCTCCAAAGCCAAAAACAAAACATGGGTTTTCTTTCTGGCACATTTAGGAAGCTCTTGTGTTCATCGGATCGGCTCTGAGATTATGTTAGGTCCCTATACTACTAGTGTAACCACTTATTGTTATTATTACAACCCCCTTATTATATTGTTGTACCCATGTAGTCCCCATATTGTTACTATTGTGCCCCATAGAAGCATTTTATTTTTCCTTTCTTTTTTCATATATCTAACCATTTATTTAAGTATTATCCTCTTTTCCACATCATCATTGAGAAAAATCCACTTAAACTAGGATAGAAGGTAAATCTATTACTATTTTTTATTAGTTTCATTGTTTTAACGACCTAAAGGAATTAATTAAGATTATTTGGCACTAATGATGGTTTTAATCCAGGTATTATAAACCATACAACATTCAGTAACCCCCCTCCATGTTTGAAATGGTTGTGCACATCCAAAGCAAAAAACATGGCATGATTTTTCTTTCTAGCACCCTTGTGAATCTCTCATGTTCATTGGATCAACTCTAAGACAATCTAAGGAAGTGTTGGTGACTAGTAAATTCAGTAGTAAAAAACCCAAATATAGAGCTTTTAAATAGGGTAATTGTTCCTGTGAAACAGCTCACCCAAATTCAGATGCCTCCAATTATTTACAATTTATGTAATTTGGGTTTAATTCTAAAATTGCATGGGAATCCACCAGGATTACCCAACATGATTTATTTTGATATGTATCTATAATTTCTATGCAAAAAAAAGGGAATTGATGGAATCCAACTGCTCGTCACATCCAACATGTAAAAAATATATAACTCGAGCGCTACATATCGTAAAGATCGATCGATATGATAAGTAACTATAATATATTGTTTACAATCTATATAGTGTTTGCAATCTATAATACAATGTTCTTTCCTAAACAATTAGGTGTTCTTGTCAAGCAAACTCTATCAATCATGAAAGTTTAAATCTAGACATATTCCAGAATTTCAACTATGCATATTTTGTAATTTTGAAAATACATATACAATAAGTAGGGCTAAATAAATTTGTATTTCATCTAATATTCACAAAGACAAAAGTAGAGAAATAACGTCATATGATGTTACAGTAGGTGGAGCACTCCTTCCTCCTTGATGTGCCAGTCCACTGAAAATTTGAAATTCATAACTTCGTATTGTCCAACAAGACCTTCTTTAGATAGTTTGTTTGCCTCCATATTCGCATCCCAGTAAATGTGATTGATGGTATAGGATGTGAGGGAGCCCAAAATTTGCTTAATCTTGTTGATCCATCCAGCTAAATGAGGAGGGTCATATTCAGTGAATCCATGTATCCCTGCTATGAGAGATCTTGAGTCACCATAAATGTTAATGTTATGCAATTAGTTCTCTTTTACAAACCAAAGTAATCCCCATAGAGCAATGATTTTTGCTATGTTGTTTGTGCCAAGGCCACCATTCCAAAAGAGTTTGTACTGTGAATTTCTGTTCAACTTAAGTACCACTCCACACCCACACATGCCCAATTGTGTTGCACCATCAAACCATCCAACAGGCAGGGAAATTGTCAGAGGTTCCCTTCTCCTTTTTGTGTTTCTAGGAATTTTTTATTCCCGTGGGATGGATTTCATCCATGATATTACTCTAAAACATATCCAATTAGTGTCAATTGGATGACCATCAAAGATATGGTGATTCTGAGCATACTATATATCCCATACGATGTAAACATGAATGTCTTTGTTGTATATCGTGCTATCAGACCATATGATCATGCTGTGTTCTATGTTAGATGCCAAGATAATCAAAATGTTTAGGAAGTGAGAAATTCTCTTCCATATCTACCTAGTCGAAGGTCAAGAGAAGAAAATGTGGTCTACTGTTTCGATAGAGTCTTTGTAGAAAATGCAACATCCTGAACCTTGTAATCCTCTCTTTAAGAGGTTGTCCTAGGTGAGAACTTTGTTCTTCTATACATGCCATGCAAATAAAATTAATTTTAAAGGGAGCTTCCACTGCCATACCTTGAAGAACCATGATGTATGTTGTAGTTCATATCGTTGCCTAATGTAAAATCAGTAGGGTTAAGCCACAATAGGTGTATGTTTATGAAATTTCCCACTCCATGTGACATTTTCCCCTTGTTCGTTGTGCTATAGTCCTATCTGGATGAGACTAGTGATATATTCTTTCCATTCTAGGGCACTTTTCCTTCCAGTCCCATATCTGCTACCTCTTTCCAAATAGGGAAGCCATCATGATATCTACTTATTGCGCTATGGCGTTTTATTAATTAATGATGCTTTTTAAGATTCATTCATCGAGTTGATTGATGCCATTTTTTAATATTCACTAATGTCCATTTTTCATATGCATCGTCTTTTATTTATTAATTAATCACATCTTATTGTCTTTTATTTATTTATTAATTAATCACACCTCTTTTTTATTATCATCTTTTATTTATTAATTAATCACAACTTTTTAATATTCATTAATCCAGTTCTTTTTATTATTGTGTTTTATTTATTGATTAATCACAACCTTTTAGTATTCGTTAATCCAGTGAAAATTGATGCCAACTTTTTAATATTCACTAATCACTTTAATTAATGCCCATTTTTCATATGCATGGAATTTCATGCCATTCACCACCCCCTAGCTCATCACAAGGAATTATGATAACGGAAATGCGCTATGGTGTTTTATTAATTAATGATGCTTTTTAAGATTCATTCATCGAGTTGATTGATGCCATTTTTTAATATTCACTAATGTCCATTTTTCATATGCATGCGCTATCCAATTTGAGGACTACTTGGCTCATCGCAAGGAATTATGATAACTGAAATGTGCTACCAAAATATCCATGCTTTTCTCTCTATGAGGTACTTAGATATTTGAATGGCACATCCATTCCAAGGACGCATGTTTTGGTTGGAGACTCATTCAAGGCTCTCGAGCCTAAAAACATTCAACAATATCTCATGCTACTCATTTTCCTTCTTCGATCATGGTCAAGGTGTTGTGACCCATCCTCAATGTCTAAGACCTTTTAATGGTATCCACAGGTCAACTATAATTCCAAGGAGCCCCTAGAGAGGGCCTATGTATGGCTTTCTAACCTAAGAATTGACCTTTAGCGCCTAACGCTAATTAAACCTAAGAATCAAAGACTTGTTTTCCTCCTCTTACCATGGCAGTTAAGCTCTAGAAAGTTCATTTAGGGCTTAAGGCCCATTCTTGGTTCACAACTAGCCTAGACATGCTACAAATAGCACACTTATCATCATCATCCTCATGAGCATCATCCACACCACCATCGTAATCTTCATTAAATTTCTCATGATTATCATCATTATTGTCATTGTCATCATCGTCATTAATTTCTAGATTTCCTTTACCACAATGCAATTCTTGTACCCAACATCATAGATTATCCTATTGCCATACCTTTTGGAGAAAATCAAGAATAGGGGTTTTCTTGCTAGTACCCTCGCTAATAATGATTTTTTGATACTCAAAGTGCACCTAGGATGCATGTATGAGCCTCCAAATCATGGTTAAAGGTTATGGTCAAAGTTGGCAACAATTTCCAGGAAATGATCTTTGAAGGTGATTTCTGTATGAATGAAGGTGAATCTTAAAGGATATAGAACATGGGTTTCTTGGTAGGATGCCCCAAATTGAGTAAGGTGAGGGCCATTTTTCAAAATAAGGCATGGTTTGAGATCAATGGTTGGTTATTTAATTAAGTCTTTCCTAGATTTCATGTTGTGCCCATATTTAAAAAAAAAAAAATAACCAAATACAAATCGTGCTCATATCAGTAAAATACACAAATTAAATTGGCTTATGGTTAGAAATTAGGTTGTAATTTATTCTCAAGATATCTACTTGATTCATATTCTTTCAGATTGAGTAAATGGTATTTTTTAGTTTCTTCCCAATTCCAAGATTGGGGAAATCAATTCAACATGTTCTTTTAGTTCAAAGAGTTGAGCTCTATTCTTATGTAATTAGAGGTATGATATTTGATATATGACGTTGGTTGATTGCCGAGGACATTTCTCATTGGTTGTGACTTGATCTAATTGTCCTCCAAGCACGTTTCCTAGGTCGGGAAGGCCCCTCGACCCAGGGAACGTCCTATTGTTTTGTATTTTTTTTACTTAAATTAGTTTGCAATTTTGATTTGGGTTTTATATTGTAGCATTTAGATCATCTTATTGTAGCACTTGATTTTATATTTGTAGCTATACATTTAGGTAAATTAAAGCATTTTATTTTTCCTTTGTTTTTCCATATATTTAACCATTTATTTATAGTATTCATGTTGGTTTGATATGTTGTCTCTTTTATTTTCCAAAGAGACTGCCAATCGATTTTATTATGGTCTTTATACTTTTCCTAAATGATACCTTATTTCACATTTTAGTGATATGTTTCAGTTGATTGTGAACAATAGCTATAATTATCTGATGCTCAAATCTAACCTCATTTTTTATAGCAATAACACTTAAGTTGTTAAGTTAAAGACTACTTCCTATGCCTCAAAAGGAGGTCTAGAAAAAAGATTTAGTCACCGACTTTTAAATCTAGTTGTTTATCAAGGATTTAATTTCCTTTAGACACAAATGGTTTATATATTCACTAAATGGAATATAACACAAGATCATACTATAGTTATATTCATGCATATATAAGCAATTTAGACATGATATTTAGATCAATTGAATTCTGGTCACACTGAGTACCGGTTATGCGAACAAAATGAGATTGTCTGAGCTTTCCTTCATGAATTGATTTATTGATATTTGATTATATTACAGAATGATTCCTTTGCTTTACAAGTAGAATGATTCGTGAGCTTTGATCCTGCACATACTGTGCATGCACCTTGCAAGCTTATGAGCCTCAGGTTTGCATTTAAATGTAATGGAATTTATCTCATATAAATCACCTAACAATGATGATGATAACAATGATAAAAATCAATTAATAATGGTGAAAGTGAAGAATCTGATCACAATGATGAAAAATACTAATTGTTGTTATTTTTCTCATGATTATTGATCATTGCTTCCATTGTTATCAACATTATTGATTTTATTGTCAAGGCTCTAAACTGATGCTATTGTCATTATTAGTCCCATTTTTGACCCTATAAACTCTGCTCTTATTTATATATTATAATCTTTTCCACGCCATTAATGGGAAAAAACCCACCTAAAGGGATAAAAGGTAACTTGTTAACTATTTATTACTATTTCCAATGTTTTAATGATTTAAAGGGATTAATTAATATTATTTAGCACTAATGATGATTTTAATCCACGTCTTGTAACCCACACAACGTTCAATAATCTCCATCCATGGTTGATATGGTTTTGGACCTCCAAAGCCAAAAACAAAACATGGGTTTTCTTTCTGGCACCTTTAGGAAGCTCTTGTGTTCATTGGATCGGCTCCGAGTTTATTGAAGGAAGCATTAGTCACTAGTAAACATCACTGTCAACAAACCTCAAAATGGAGCATTTAAAAAGGGTAATTGGTCCTATGCAATAGCTCACACAAATTCACATCCCTCCAAAGATTTGCAGTTTGTGTAATTTTGATTCAATTCTAAAATTGCATGGAAATCCACCAAGATTACCCAACATGATTTATTTTGATATGTATTGATAATTTCTATGCAAAACACAAGGTATTCATGGACTCCACCTCATCGTTACTTTCACCATGTAAAAACTATATAACTTGACCCTTTCGTATTGTAAATATCCATCAGTTTGATAAGTAACTATAGTATAGTGCTTTAAATATATATTTTCATTGAATATCTAATTGCTAGGTAGTTTTTCATCTTCTTATGTTTTTTTTGAGATAGATTAATATAAATCCATTGTTGGTGTTTTTTGAGAGATGATTTTGGCTTAATCCTACATGTGATTTAGTTCCTTCTCAAGAAATGTGATGTTGGTTGAGAAGGGCCCAACAATTCAACCATGTTGCCCCTATTTCATTAACTTCGTAATGTAACTTGGTTTGTATCATATTTACAGATCATGTGAGTAACTCTTTCAATTTATATTTAAGTTGCATATCGATCCTTTTCTCTGTATCTAAATTGCATACTAATAATTTATAACTAGATTGAATTTGATTACTTGTCCTTTGATTTATGATAAAAACTGTAATTAGATATTATTTCATTTCATAACCAAAATTTTGTTCTAATCCTCTGACTCATAATTAGATTTGTGATTCAATGTTTTAGATGCATTGATGCTATATTTTGTTTACTACTTATGAGTTATTTTCATTTGCAAAAGAAATATTGACCACTTTATGGAAGGGATAACATGTTGCAACTCTTCGTGGTTGTGTGAACACCTTCTTCAATAATCGTGAAATATCATAAATTGTCAAGAAGGAGCTTTTTGTTAGCACCCAAGCGATCACGATATCTCTTGGAATTCCTTCCTTTCCTTGGATTTATGTTGATGTTTGATAGCAATGATATTGCTTAGAAATTATGACGCATGCCCTCTATAGTGAGTATTTGGCATTTAACTAGAATAAAAATTCCATTGCAAGGTATTAGGAATCATGGATGGGTCTAGGGTCCTTGAATATAGTTAGAAAATGGAGGGAAGCAATAAACCCCACAGTGAGACTTACTTCTTAGACTCAGGCATCATGGACGACAACTCCTCAAACCATCACATATGACCTTTGTAGGGCATTAATCACATTTAAATATGGTATTTACAACATGTATATGTTATTTATGAACCAATAATGGGTCTTGAGGAATATCCTAGGTCAAGGGATGACAACAAGGGTGTTAAACCCTAAATGAATCTTATTAAGCTCAAGTCGTATGAATAACACCTACAACCCATGAAGTTAATCAAGCTATAGCACCAGATGCTTCCTAAAACCATTAGACGGGACTTTTATGGTGTATCTTTGGCATATTATCCAAATTGGATCCTTATATTCTTTTTAATCCATCTTTATGCACTCAAAGTCGAAAACATGGAGGAATCCACTTATGGGGCCATTTTTATCAGTAGGACCCATTTTAGAAAATTGGTGTCTAAAACCTTCCAAGAGTGTTTTGAGGCATCAAATGATGTTTTTTGGGGTAAATATTTTCTGCCCTGGGGTGTACCATTTTTCATATTCATACACATACACCTTTCCAACAACATAAGAATCACCTCAATTGAAGTTCATATGCAAAATTTATGCCACTCAGAAGTTGACCTTCCTATTTTGGCCATAATAATTTGAGAGGATGCCACATCAACCTCTTTTATTCATTGAAAATGGGTTATCCATGTGATCATGATGAATAAGGTTCAAGAAGATTCCATATGGTAACTTTGTTTAAGAGTTGAGGGAGTTAAACCTAACCACTAGTAGTCTATGAGGATGTGGGCCACTAGGAGGAAAATGGGTTCCATTCTTTTCAAGTGTATCTTGTTCCAAAGACTAGCAGAGTAGCCGAGAGGGATAGGGAGACAACATATAGAGAGGATTTTTGCACTGAGGTAGCCCAAAGGCCAAAAACCTTACTTCTTTGTACCCGTAGCTATTTTTTATTCAAAGAAATAGCCTAGAGTGACCTTACCTTCTAGTTGGGTTTTCTTCCGAATGGGATTTCTAGGTTATATCTTGTGTCAATAATGGTTTTTGATTTTTGATTTTTATATTCCATATTTTATACATAATTATAATTTGCATGCATAGACAATAAAAAATAACTTACAAATCCAAAAATCTAAAGAGAAATAAAACGTCACTGTTTATTTTGGATTTTTAAGTATAATTTTTCAGATTTGTTATGACAAACTATCTAGTGGAATATCCACGAAAATTTATGAATCATATTGTTATCAAATCGTGTTTATTTGGGTATATTATGGATATTTTTAGGTGATCTAGATTGGAGAAGACATATATCATAAAACCCTGGTCACGAGCAACAAATCTGTGACACAACCTTCCTAATCTTATAGAGGATAAGATTTTGCATCTGGAAGCACAAGTTACAAATATAAGCCATAATGTGATTCTCGAAATGGAGACCCTGGAAAATAAGCTTGAGCTATTCAACGAATATGGGGGTTCTAATGCAGATGTCTAATCACAAGGGATATCGAGAGATCAAGAAGAAATAAAGAATGAGTTGAAGAAAGGAACAAAAAACAGTCAACCTAATTCAAGTGTTGTGAACCATTCACAATCCGTATTCAAAATGAAAGTGAAGGTCAATATCAAGTCGTACCAAGGTGATATCGCTACTAGGAATATAAATCACTAGTTTCAACAATTAGAAGTTTATTTCAATGATCATCATATACAGGAAGAATATAATATTTCATTTGTGTGACTAAAATTAGAGGACCATTCCGTGTCCTAGTGGGAAAGCCACACAAAACACCGACGTTGGAGGGAGATATTCTAGTGACTAAGTGGGTTGAATTTAAAATTCTCATAAATTCACAATTTACCCTATTAGGTATTTTAAGGACTAGTGGATTCAATGGCACTACTTCATGGATAAGTAAGGGTAAAGTGTATAGGAGTACACTACAAAATTTTAAAAGTTGGCTATAATGTTGGGTATATCCCCAAATAACCTAAATTTACTTAAGTATGTAGGGGGTCCACACATCCATCTGTGGAAGAAAATTATGATGTTCAAGCACATACCGATGGATGAGGCTTGTGTGCATGCACAATACTTGGAGAATAAAGGCTTGAAGAAAGGGAAATCAAGTGGATTTAAGCAGAAGGAGCACCCATATGCTTCTAAGGATGGGAAGAAGAAGTGGAAAGGGGGAAACGAGAAAAACGTGAGGGCCATAATGCACTAGTGCAAATATATCAACAACCACTACAACAACTTTAACATTGATATAAATATAGAGGAGAGTGTTGGAAGTTGCATCCATAGCTTAACTAGAAGAACAAAAAGAAAGATAATAATAAGAAGAATCTCATGGCCATTGATTCAAGAAACCAGGTTGGAATCAACTCGGATGTGGATGAGAAGATTTTCCCTACGCTAGTGTAAAAGGAGGTGAATTTGACTAGCCTTTAGAAATAAGAATAGAAAGAAAATACCATTCATATAAAGGCATAGGTTATAAAGACTAATATTAATGCTCTGTTTGACTAAAGATCACAAATAAATATCATTGCATTAGATCTGGTTAATAAATTAGGATTGGAAATTCATGATCATCCAAGCCCATATCCATTGTGATGGGTAGATAAGGTTGTAGAGGCAAAGGTAACAAAAACAATGAAAAATTAGTTATGTTACTAATTTTATTGATGAAGTAGAACTAGATGTAGTCCCTTGATGCATACATAGAGGTGTTTGGAAGTCCTTGCATGTAAATGAGGGATTCAATATTCATGCGGAGAGACAACCAATACTGACTCATCGAGGATGGAAAATAATTCACCATCGATGCACATAAATTCAAGAAATTTTTTTCACTAGGAAGTTCCAACTAAGACAAGAAACTCATCAGCTACAAGCAGAAGTGTGTCTTACTTTTTTTAAGAGAAAAATAGTTTGTAGAAGATTCAATAAGAGAAAAGGCATCCTTGGAGGGGTGTAATAAGAAATAAAAAAGCAACTAGAAGAGTTGCTACATGCATACAATGATGTGCTCCAAGAGCCTATAAGGATACCACTCAAGAGGGAAGTGGAGTATAAGATCCAACTATTGTCAGACTCCCCATTGCTAAACATTGGGTTGTACAAGAAGTTTGTTATAGAAGCAAGTGAGGTGAAGAATCAATTAAAAAAAATACTAGAACAAGGTTTCATTTGACCAAGTATGTCACCATGTGGGTTGCCCATCATCATTGTGCCAAAGAAGGATGGGACTTGGTGAATGTGTATATATTATAGGCTGTTGAACAATATTACACTCAAGAATAGGCACCCGCAACCCAAAATAGATGATATGTTGGACAAGTGCAACAAGAAAAATGCTTCACTAAACTAGACTTAAAGTTTGGATATCACTAGGTTTGAGTCAAAGAAGCAGATACCTCAGAGACCGACTTTAAAACTAGGTAATTTTTGTTTGTCTGGTTGACTATGCCATTCGACCTATGCAATGCACCAACTACATTTTTTAGTTTAATGAATGATATATTACACCCTTTTATAGATTCATTTGTTATTTCCCATTTGGATGATTTACTAGTATACAGTGCCACCTGGGAGGATCACATCTCACATTTGACACAAGCGGTAGAGATATTAAACAAGCACTAGCCTCTAGAAAATATCAAGAAATGTGAGTTTTCATAACAATCTGTGGTGTATCTAGTGTATGTGGTAGGTGGAGGAGAGCTGAAGATAGATCCTGCCAAAATGGATACCATCATGAAATGGCCAGCCTACTAATGTTTATGAGGTTAGGATTTTTGTTGGGGTAGCACAATACTTGTGGAAATTCATAGCCTCATTTTTAGTGGTATCATTTGTTGATTTTTCATAGGTATTCTATATGATAATTACTTATTTTTACTTTAAGTCTCATTGTATTCACATTAATCGTTAAGAAATTGCACACAACATCTTCAACGATGGAACAAAATTAATAGTAGGATCATAAAGATATAGCCAAACACGCAATACAAACATTTTACATTGGGAAAACCCACATGGGGGAAAAACCCAACAACCTTTTCCTTAGAGAAATTATGTAATTCAAAGATACATACAATATTATATTTTAGTCAACAATCAAACTAACCAATAACAAGTCCCATGTCAAACCTAGTCAAACTTCTATCTAGATATAAGTCTACTCAGAGTTTTGGTTTACTCAATAATTCAGCCTCCTTCGTAGAATATATCTACCTCAGATAAATCGTCTACTTCAAAGATACTTTTATCTGTCTCATAAGAATTCTTCCTTTTCGAGGAACTCAAACTCCCTTCTGCTCCTTTGATGATACACAGAGGATCCAAATTGGTTGCACTTTGGAGGAATATGAGTAGTGTATTTATAAAGGTTAAGAGTGTCCCAAGGGTCACACTTACTAGACTGTTGGGCCAAATTTATCTTTATGAAGGCTGAATTAACATTGTGAGGATATAAAATTAAATTTCAATAATTTAAATTCACTTTGTTGAAACAGGCATGAAGAACATGTCTTGATTTTGTCTTTACGTAAATTTGAAGGGTTAAAATATAGATTATGAAGACCGACAATTGCTACGAAATTTCAACACTCCCTCTTAGCTATGGAGATATTCATAATAACTATCTAGATACTCTCTTATTGAAAATTTTCTCTAATAAAATGTTCATAGCTTATCATAAACATCAACATCATTCTATTACCATAATCTTGGTCAACAATCTTGTCTCAAGGTAAATCATCATCATCACTTATTTACCATAATTTTGGTCGGTATCTCTAACTTACGATGTATCATCACCATAATTGGTCAGTAATCCTCACCTCTGGTACATCATTAGAGTCAACTAGTCATCATATTTCTTGTTGTTACCTCTGAGCTATGGTGTATCATCACCATAATCCTAGTCGGAGCTCTTGACCTAGACTAGTCTTGGTTCACTATCAATCTTGTCAATATCTTGGATTCATGGTGAATCTTCGAAGGCCTCACTCGTCATGAGAAATTTTGGGCCTAATGCTAAATGTGCTCATTCAACCTATTTGGAGAGTCTAAGCTTGACGATGAAAGGCACCCACTCAATTGCGTGATTATGGGCCTCTAGGACCATTCTTCCTAATTGTGGTCAACATAATTGACACAAGAATAATGATTGTCCTCTGTCGAAATATTCTCCCTAATTCTAGTCAATATATTTGACCCAAAGAGAATGATTGTCTCTGAATAATCTAGCTATGTTGATGTGTCAATCCACTACATGTGGAAAACATAATGCTCAACAAGTTGTCACTTGGAGAAATTCATCGATTATCCAAGTCATCACTTGGAACCTAGTTAGCACTTGTGACCTATGATGAAACCCTGGGATATTACCATTCATGCATGCTAATTGAATGGTAAATTTCCTGCCTAATTTTAGAGTCACTCACTCACCCACCTAGGGAGCAATTTGGGCCTTGATGCTCTCTAAGCCATTCTCGATAGCCACATTTTGTGCCCCCTAGTCAATACTTTGATCTACCTATATTTTGACTTAGGGAGACTATCTTCCCTTTGATGCAACAACATCACCACTCCCTCTAACTGAGGAAAATATTTTCAACCACTCTAGTTTGTCCTTGAAGTATACCAAATTCTCAAGCTTGTCCATGAAGTGTATAAATGTCTCAAGCTTGTCCTTGAAGTATACAAACGTCTCAAGCTTGTCCTTGAAGTATACAAAATTCACCTTGGGATAGAGGCTTTATGATCCTCACTACTTCCTTATGTACCATATTTTGGTATGTTCTTTGACTAATCATCATGGTTGTCTCCTGCACTTGATCAAACAATCATGCGAGAAGTTACTGAAGCCAGAATACTTCACATTTCACCAAACTAGCTACAATATACTCAACTCTTGTAGTCCTGAGTATGATAGATGTATGCCTTCTTCCCAAGAAAAATCCAAACTAAATCATCATCATGATGTGCTCTTCCTATCTTTATCACTCTTTGCCTAATATAAATATGTATATTTCAGTAGTTTCCCTTCATAACTTCAATCCATGTCCAATTGTACCATTCAAGTACTTCAACACATGTTGAGCCACATGCCTTGGATCAACCATAAATAGATCAAATTCCTTCACTAGATCCATCACGACAACTTATTTTCAGTCACCCTTACTAGGTTCTCCCTATAGCACTGAGACAGATCCTTCCATAGCAATCATAGTTGCTACCATTGTTGCTTCCTATACACTAAAGCATATATGCTATCTAATATGGTCCACTCGTAGAGGGAATATTGCTCTCTCTATCATGGAATAAATTTCTACTCCCTATGTCAAGTGAGTCCTTCTACTTAATCCATATAATAACAAGATCAACCTTGATCCATTAATCCAAATATACACATTCTTAGGTGTTTATACAAAGCCTTCTTTTGTTGCAAACATCGTTGTTTCATAATATCATATGACAAAATTTTATGATTTCTATTCTCCATAAAAAATGAATTTGGAAATTTTTGGGTTTTCAAAGAGAATTATTATTACTCTCGACCTTTTATCCAAAAAATTGTTTTAATTAAAAAAAAAAAAAAAAAAAAAAACAACAACAACAACATAAATCATAGATGGGTGGAATTATGGGTCTTGAAGCCTTGGTTGGGAAGGCTTATTTAAGGGGAGAACAATAACCTATCATAATCTAAAGCATGTGGTTGTGATAATCACACCCAAGTATTCTTTAGAGGCAGAAAATAATGTTATTTTAGTTTCTTCTCACATGTATACAATCTTCTCATCTAGACGTGCAGGTGATTGCATTTGTGGAATCCGTCAATTCAAGTTGTTGATTTGGATGATATGGGTGTAGGAGGCAAGTCAAGCTTGTTTTAGGGTGGTCCTAAACCTTGGATTATAGAAGCCTTTTGTCGTGTGGCCAAACACCCATCTTCTCAGATAAATTCCCAAGATATATTTCATTCTGGAGTGATAAAATTTGCCAGTAACTTCCAATTTTACAAGGAGGTTGCATGGCTATCTTGTCTTGATTTTTCTTACATGGACTTCACAACATTTTATCATATGGGAACGACAAATTGTAACTTATGTAGCCTATTTCCCTTCAACACCTTGTAGAAAATATGCTCGCTTTATTACTTGAAGTTTTAAACTCACCTCATTTGCAAAACCAAAAAGAAAATAAATAAATGAGAAGGGTTCTAAATAGTTCCAGGTAGTCTATTTTGATGCACTAGAAAATACATGATTATCTATTCTCAAAAGTTTGCAAATGCACTATAATTCTTAGTTATTTTGCAGTTTTTGTTTCTTTTGACTGCTTTATTGGTTTAGAGAGGAGTTCGAGCTGTGATGTCCCTCTCCTTATTGTGCTTGAGTATTTTGATGACATGAGCCCTATCTTTGATATTTTATTCCTTAATCGATTTCCTCTTGCCACATTTATGTTTATAATCATTTCCCTATATAGAAAATAACTAGTTATTGGTAGTCTTATTTAGTGCACCTACATTACTTGGGGATCTTTTTGGTAATCTCTTGGGATACATTACACTGCAAAGGTAGTTGTTACAACTAGGGAAAAAAAAATGAGTTTCATAGCAATGAGGGTATTAGTAAATATCAATTGCATTCCATCAAGTGGGAAGCACAAAGGTGGTTACTTAAAGTTCACCTAGTTTAGTGGCTATTAATGTTGATGCTAGGAATTTGTGTTAAAGTTGGTTCTTCATTCATACCTTTTATTTAGCTTGTTTAACCAACAATAGCATATGGTTTAGCGGAAGCAATTTTGTCATGATTGAAAAATCTTAGAGATTTTAAACCTTCATCATTAATTCTTGGCCTCATACTACCTGTGGTTCTCACTACTAATGTATTTATACAATGTTGAAGAATATTGTTAGAACTATAATTAGCTTCGATAGAAATCCAGGTGTTAGTCTAGAATGGTTTGGAAGTGTTATGATTGTTATGCTGGTTACAACTATTGTTTGTCTTCTATTTGTCTATCTACTTCCATATGCACATTCTTTAGATATTGGCAGAATCGTAAATGTTTCCCATGTTTTGGAGGAAACAAGAAATAAGCAAAATCACTCTCAACTCAAATCCTATATTTCACTATCCTCTGTGACACCAGGGAAATTAACATAGGAAATAAAACATATGAAAGATGAAAATTTTATTTGTGGAAAAGGCAAGCTTGTTGATTTGTTACCTATTTTGTGGAATGAGGTTGTGTCAGTTTGAATGGTATTGGTGATGGATGGAGTGAAATAGATTTCCAATCATATAGGTTGAATATGATAATATAATTGAAGGTATAAGAGAGATAATTCTTTCTGTTGATATGAAGGTTTCCAATTGTTGGGTTATTGCAATCAATGATATGGACATAACAAGATTTGTGCTAGAAATGGTAAAAACACAAGAAGGTACATGTGAAACTTTAATTCCAAGAGATAGACATCATTGAAGTTGATGTATGGCATATAGTCTGATTTGCAAACAACATGATGGAATTGACTGGCCAAGTTCGACTACAAATATTTTATTGATTGAAGTTAAGGTAAGGACTATATTGATTGCTATTGGTGTTGGTATACAAAGCCTTGTCATAAGAGGAAATATAACGGCTACCCTTCCTTTACCATTAGAAGAACTTGTGAGTCTAACAATAGCATCTAAGATAGTTGGAAGGTTAACAACTAATTTAAAGTCTATACTCCCTACATATATGAGAAATATCGACAATCCACATGTTACTTGTCCAAAATCAACAAAATACGACGAGTTGACGTAATCACCTTTTAATTATCAAGAGAGAGGATCAAAGTTATATTATGAAACCATGGATAGATAAAATCGACAATTCTGATTTATTATGCCACCCCTCACCTCAATTTTCAAAAACCACTAATGGAGGGCGGCAAAGTGGTTTTATGGTTTTCTAAAATCAGTTGTGGATTTCCTTGGCATGTGCCTAGTGGAACCTAGGATCCATGCACAATTTCCAACTTCCACCAAGGCCCGCATGCATCTAGCACAACTCAAATGTGACAAATGACCGAGATCATGAGTCCACAGTGATCTTTAGATTGGGTTATATATTATTTCGGTCCATTCGATGTTATTCATTTATTTAAACTATTGAAAAAGCCATGCATGAATATTGTAATTTTTTTAAGAGGGTCGAGTCCTATTTTATTAAAAG
>APFE031637676.1:35230-54985 GCA_000404065.3 Pinus taeda
TTTGTTTTATTTTATAATTTTTGCAGGGCCGTGTCGATCTTTGACTACAACCTGATCCCATTATATGTTCATTTGATAGTTGTTTTTAAGGTTTTCATTATAATGGATTGAGTTTGCCCCACAATGTATCAATTTCATTGTTGGTTTTGAAGTTTTCATTGCAATGGTCCAAGTTCGCCTACACTATGTGTCTTTTTGATGGTTTATTTTTAAATTTTCGTTGCAATGTGTCAAGTCTTGAACTAAGATTTTAAAATAACTATACTTTTAGCATTTAAAAAAGAAATTACTCATGGTATAATGACTTTTTTCATTCAGGTGTTCATTTAAAAAAAAATTAATCATATAATTTTTCCATAATGCCATGGTTTAAATATATTGAAAACCTAAGGATTTCTGTAGTCATGATCTTTGGTTTTAATTCCATGGTTGAAAAATCGTCAAAATTTTAAGGTTTTTCTGATTCATGATATTTTATCTTTAATGCCATGACTAAAAATTGTTGAAATTTTAAGGCTTTTTCAGAGATGTGATATTTTATCTTTAATGCCATGCCAGAAAATTGTTGGAATTTTACAATTTCTCGGAGTAATGATATTTATTTTAATGTCATTGCTAAAAAATGTTGAAAATTTACCCTGGAAAAAGGGACGTTATTCCAACATCAACATTTTTCATTTTCAGAGTGTTTTTTACACAAAAAGGATTGGCTTTTATTGGATTTTACTACCATTTTTAAAAAATTTGAAATTTTACGATAAAAAAGAAAGTGTTGATGTGGCATTAGCACTTTTCGTTTTCCCGCTGTTTTTTTTGGTTTTTTGGCTATAGTTCTCATTTTGATTTTACAGTTCACGTTTGATAGTATACAATGTTATACTCAAAGATCTTATTTTGTTGAATTTAATGATCCTCATATTTATTATTTGTATGGTTCAGATTGGGAATTGGGCGTTTCAGAACAATAGTCCCTATCATGGAAAGTTGCAACAAAAGAGGAAGATAATAATGGGACTTTGGTCTATGACTTATATCCTTGAGACGAAGAACAAGTTGTGAGAATATGCCAAAGATAGCCACAAGAAGAAAATGATGCCTAGAAAATAAAGGTAAGTGGTTCACGAGAAGTTGGTCATATGCATCTTGTTTCAAGATAAGAACTGTGTTTACACAATGACCCCAAAGCCGAATAAATGAATGAAAATCATTTTTTTATATTTATCAAACTCTGGCTACCCCAAAACATCCCAACAAAATAGTCATGTTGCTCACCAGAGAAATATTTTCTTTCATGAATTTTATGACCTTGTAGCAAGCTATATGGATTTTTTGGGTAGTTCAAGAATAAAAATAGTTTTGCAGACAATTTCTTCTTCTGAGAATATATCAACGTTTTCCAATCAGTTTTACTTGTCCAAATTCAAACGTATTTTTGTTTCTGAAATTCAAGAATCTGGTATAAGTTCCAAGACTCAAATGTTGGAATGGTATCACTGGAACTCTAATTTTACTTGAATAAAAACAACATTATTTATAAGTAGGAGTTGTACATCAGTAAGATCACTATATGAATATTTAATTTCTAGTTTTTAGAAGTTACAGTTCTATTTTTTATTTTTTTTAAGGAGAATACTTCCAGAAAATAATGTTTTAAGGAGATTTTCAGGTTTTAATGATTCAAGTTATTTTGGACTCCATGCCCAACAAGACTACTGACTTGTTGTTTTCAGCGTCTTGCAAGAAAAGTATTTTCCATAGTAGGAGCCAATATGTTGTAGATAAATTCTGCTAGATGAAAATAATGAAATTTTTGGAGTAGTTAGGACATTGTTGGCTTATCATATCATGTGACATATTTTTATGATTTTTGTTTTTCGAAGGAAGAAAAAACATTTGGAAAAAATTGGGATTTCAAAGAGCATTCTTATTTCTCTAGGTCTTTTATCTAGAAACACATTTTTATAAAAAAAATTGGGATTGAAGGCTAAATCTCGTAGTCCCTCTCCCATGCCGCAATGCCATCAAAGTCCATCGATTACAGTCACAAGAAAGCACCATAGAATGGCATTGAGAGGAGGGACCACAAGCTATTTTCACAGTGCGTCGACAAGTGACACAAATGATGTTGTATATAAAATATTAAAGTACATTTTTAGTTGAGAAATACGAGCCTATTTAAAATAAAACAAACATCATCCACACCCCTGAAACCCACATTGAGTGTTGGCATCATCTTGTTTACTCACCACCTCCAGGAGTTCGTATACTAGTCTTCGAGTAGCTTCTACCTTGACTTTTACATTGTTGTTATGGAAGTACATAGAAAGCACAAACATGTGGAGCTTTGGTTGGGACGGCTTCTTTAAGGGGAGAACAATAATCTATGGTAATTTGAAGCACATGCTTATGAGAATCACACCCAAGTATTCTTCATAGGCAGAAAATAATGCTATTTTAGTTTCTTCTCACATTTAAACAATCTTCTCCTCTGGAATCCTTCAATTCAAGTTGTTATTGACTTAGAGGCTATGGGTGTAGGAGGCAAGTTGAGCTTGTTTTAGGGTGGTATCGAACCTTGGATTGCAGAAGCTTTTTCTCATGTGGACAAGAACCCATGTGCTAAGATAATGTCCTAGGATATTTTTCAGTCCAAAATGATAAAATCTGCCACTAACTTCCAAGTTTATAAGGAGGTTACAAGGCTATCTGGTCTTGATTTTGCTTACATGGACTTCACTGCAGTCTATCATATGAAAAATGAAAAATTGGAACGTTTGCAGCTTGCTTCCCTTCAGCATCTTGGAGACAATATGCTCGCTTTATTACTTTAATTTTTCACCTCACCTCATTTGCAAAACCAAAAACCAAAAAAAAAATTTGAGAAGGGTTCTAAAAAGTTTCAGGTCGTCTATTTTGACACGTTGGGAAAATACATGATTGTGTACTCTCAAAAGTTTGCAAATGCACTATATGTATAAGTTATTTTGCAATCATTATTGCTTTGGACTACTTCATTGGTTCAGGGAAGATTTTAAATTGTGATGTCCCTCTCCTTATCATGCTTGAGTATTTTGATGACATGGGCCCTATCTCTGATCTTTTCTACTTTAATCACTTTCCTCTTTCGACATTTATGTTTATCACCGTTTCCCTATATAGAAAGTCTTTGGTTATTGGTAGGCTTATTTGGTGCACCTGCATTACTTGGGGATCTTTTTTGTCATCACTTGGGATATGTTATTCTGCAGAGGTACTTGTTATAGCTAGGGAAGAAAAAAAGGCACGAATTGCCTGACAATGAGGGTATTAGTAAATATCAATTGGATTCCATCAAGTGGGAGGCACATAGGTGGTTACTTAAAGTTGGGCTCGTTCAATGGCTATTAATGTTGATGCTGGGAATTTGTGTTAAGGATGATTCTTCATTCATAGATTTTATTAGGCTTGTTTCACCAGTAGTAGCATATGGTTTATCAGAAGAAATTTTTTCATGATTACAACAACTTAGAGAGTTGAAACCTCCATCATTAATTCTTGGTCTCATACTTCTTATGGTTCTCACTACTAGTGTATTTATACGTGGGTAGAGATTATTGTTGGAACTATAATTCACTTTGATAAAAATCTAGGTGCCAATTCAAAATGGTTTTGAAGTGTTATAATTGTTGTGATGGTTATAACTATTGTTTGTCTTATATTTGTCTATCTGCTTCCATATACACATTCTTCAAATATTGGTAGACCCGTAAATTTTGCCCATTTTGTGGAGGCCACAATCCATAAGGGAAATCACTCTAGGCTCAAATCCTATATTTCACTGTCCTCCATGACACTAGGAAAATTGATAGAGGAAATATAACATCTGAAAGATGAAAATTTTATTTGTGGAAAAGGAAAACCTGTTGATTTTGTGACCTATTTTTTGGAATATGGTTGTGTCAGTTTGGATGGTACTAGGGATGGATAGAGTGAAAGAGATCTTCAAATTATACAAGTAGAATATGATAATATAAGTAAAGGTATAAGAGAGATAATTATTTCTGTTGATATGAAGGTTTTTGATCATTGGGTTATGGAAATCAATGATATGGACATAAAATGATTTAAGCTAGAAATAGTAACAACACAAAAGGGCACATGTGAAACTTTGATTCTAGGAGATGACGTCATTGGAGTTGATGGATGGCATATATTCTAATTTTCAGACAACATGATGGAACCGACTGGCCAAGTCTAGCTACAAATATTTTATCAATTGAAGTTGAGCTAAGGGAGATATTAATTTCTATTAGCATTGATATACCAAGCCTTGTTATAGGAGGAAATATAGTGGATACCCTTCCTTTACCATTAGCAACACTTGTGAGTCTAGTAATAACATCTAAGAGATCTGGAAGGTTAACAAATAATTTAAAGACTATACTCCCTACAGATTCTATATAAATCGACAATCTACATCATTCTTGTCCAAAAAAAAAATGTGATGTATTGATGTAATTTCCTTTTAAATAGCTAGAGGGAGGAAAAGAAGGTGTAGTACAAAACCATCGGAGACAAAATCGATGGTTATGATTTATTACGCCACCCCTCACCTCAATTTTCAAAAACCACTTTTGGAGGGGTGCAAAGTGGTTTTATGGTTTTATAAAACCACCTATGGATTTCCATAGCGTATGCATAATGGAATCTGAGACCCATGCACAATTTCCAACTTCCACTAAGGCATGCATGCATCTAGCGCTACTCCAATGTGATAGATAATCAAGATCATGAGCCCATAATGATCTTTACATTGGGTTATATATTATTTGGGGCCATTCAATGTTGTTCATCTATTTAAACTATTGAAAAAGACCCGCATGAACGCTGTAAAAGTTTTTAGGAGGGCGAGACATATTTTATTTCAAACATACTTTAATATTTATTATTACATATAATATATATAATATTAAATTAATATTTTGTGATTTTTATTATAAATTCTCTCGAAAGGAACAATTATATAACTGTTTTCAAGAATTTGATTGAGGCTAATAGGAACGATTAAGTCCAGGGCAGGAATAAAAGTATGAAACACAGACAACTGGATGACGGTTAGGACAATTGTATAGTTTGATATTTACATGTAGTTTTTCTTCCATGTAATTTTTTTTCTTTAGAAGATGAGATAGAATAACCAAGTAAAGGGGGTTTGGGGTTCAAAAATTGAAGGTGGGGGGATTTTGAAGATGCATAAAAAATGTAATGAAATCTCTCTATGAAATTGAGGAATAAAGGCCAGCTTGACTCTATCTCTAGGCAAGTTGTAGAAATTGTTTTCCCCTTTCTATTTTTTTCAATTCATCTATGCCTTTCTTCTATTGGAATAATGTATGATGCAGATGGGTTATTTAAGTTAATTATTTTGAATTTACTTGCTGGTACTCAAATTATTGATTTAAAACCCATTTATAAGTGCTCCATGTTCCAAAAATTCACTTACAACTTCTTGTTCTACTCACCATTATTTCTTCAAACTTGATGTTCACATTCTTAAGTGCTTGAGCTAAAATCCTATTTTTCTTTATTTTTCCTCTAATCACCTCTTTAATTTAAATTATGTAATCCTCATCTTTCATGGTAATTTTGGTTTAGAAAAACAGTTTTAGAATTAGAGAAATCATTACAACTCTCATAATCTTTCTCTCTAGCCATTCTTTCCCAACGACCTTATAATGAAAATATTTATCAGTTTATAGATGTCCTTGACATTGACCTCCCGCAACTAGAGGTTATCTCTAGGGTTAGAACACCATCCAAACTTTTACTAGTAAGTCCCCATTTCAAACTTGTTTTGGATATTCACCACCCTCACCTTTGAATATTGCATATGGGAAATGAGGAAGAGTAAGGGAATGCTTTGAGGACTAAAAAATTTGTATAAAATATTAGGAAAATCCATTTACAAGTGTAGGAGACATTGCAAATGTCATAGGAAAAATACAAGGTCAAGCATGATAAACACATGACAAAGAAATCATTCAAGGTGGTAGATAGAGTATGATTACAATTGAATAATGAGAGGCTATAGAATATTGGTAAGAAAATCAAGGCTCTACAACATGGCCCCTTCAAGATACTAGAAAAGGTGGGTAATAATGCTTATATTGATTTTTTTGCAGCATCAGGTAGACATTCTCCAATGGGGTCATGCTGGTTTGACTAGTGGGGGAATGATACATTTACCCATAAAACCATGTTAATTTAGCTAGGGGTGAATGGCTAGTGATAATATTTCTTGCAAGAATCCATGTTGATTTGACTGGGCCATGCCGATTTGGTTAAAGGAGATTGGCACAGCATGCTCACATTATGCTTTGAGTTGTAGTGATCTATATTTTATAGACCAAGTTTGATCTTTTTACCTAATGGGGTTTTTCACCTATTTGTGGGGTAAACATTGCTACTCTAATTTTAGGTTTACATGCAAACTCCATTTATGAAGGGCTTCCTTGTGATGAGGGGATGCCTAATTGGGTATAATCTACATTTTAGCTCTATATAAATATACAAACATGTGAGAGGTCAACATAGCAAGCTCACTTGAATATTTTCTAGTGGAGGAAGAATTTATCCAAAGAGAAATTTCTTGCTAGGAAACATATTTATCATTTTTATCTCTCTTGGTTCTAGTCGCACATGTGAGAGAAGACCAATTTGTATCGAGGATTAACCTAGCTACTTTGACTAAGTTTTACTAAAGCTTGACTGAACTTTGACCAAGTTGTTTGATTGTAGAAGTTTGACTGTAAGTGTGATTCGAAAGTTGGCTAATGATCCAAGTGGATATGGTGGCCACCCACCTATTATATTTGGACCCCCACCATTGTTTCTTTCATTTTTTTAGTTTCCTTAATCATAGCATAATATACTATTTTTGTCAGTTTTTGGGGTCCTGAACTTCTGGATCCGTTTTGAGGCCCTAAATGATGTTTTTTTGGCAATAATCCTCTCAAAATTTTAATTGAAATCGTGTATTTTGTTGTATTCCTTAGAGAGATCTTTCCAACGAGCTATCATGCACATCAAATGGAGATAATATGACCAAGTTCCGACCCCAAGAAGTTGGCGGCCCAACTAACCCCAATGAGGCCCATAAACCCTTGGTGTTACATCTCCTCGAATTAGGGTTTTGGTTGTTTAGGATTTTCTCTTATTGTTCAATAATAAGAAGGCCCTTGAGCCTCATTGTAACTCAGTTTAGAAGCATGTAGCCACCGCATCTCTTCTCAGAGATAAGCTACCATTGCCTGAGCTAGTCTCATTTCCATTATGTTTGTAAGCATATTTCATTATTTGATATTAATGAAAGAAAGTGTTATTTCTACTGCATCTCTATATGTATGGTTATATTTGTAATTTTTTGTGTCCCTGCTTAAATTCAGACTAGTGGTATCAAAGTGGTCTACTCTTTCTCTGATTTTCTTTGCATGTCCCTAATGAGAGTCAGGATATAGGGAGTTAGGGCTCGAAGTGATCAAACCTTTGCAAGACTAGCCTCATAAATCCCGAAGACCTCCCATGGGGGAAGAAAACAAATATGATGGAGTAGGAGATGCTATCAAAATATTGCTCGAGGAGGCCCTGGAGAAAAAAAGGAATGCGATGATGGATAACTTTGCCCAAATCCTTCAACAATTTCCCACCCGCGACGCATCCACATCCAACAACCACTCTAGAGGCTGCAAACCTTTTAAGGTACAAGTAAAATTTGACATTCCCATATTTGATGGCCAAATAGATGTAGACATTGTACATAAATGGTTGAATCTGCTAGAAGGATATTTCTTTGTTTATGATTTTTCCAGCCAAGAAAATCTTACTTTTGCTCTTCTCAAATCCGCCCCCACATCAAGGACTAGTGGGAAACCTATTGTGAGCAGAAGGGTAAAGTTACGACCTCACTATTTCAACTGCTCCCACTTGGAATTCATTTCGGGATGCCATCAAGGAGCAATACTATCCTATTGGGAGCTACGATGACAAATACATAAAGTGGACCACGTTGCGACAAGGATGGGACATATGTGATAGAGTTTACCAATGTTTTTCATACCCTTCACACGAAGTTAGGTATCAAGTATTCTGAGAAATATTTGGTACTCGAGTACTGCGGCTACCTACATACATACATCTAGAATGATATGGAGTTCCTAGACATCTCCTCACTTGGCATGACGTACTGATGCAATGTCAAGATTGAGCAGAAGTTTAAACGGAAGAAGAGAGACTTTGGATTTGTGAATCCAAAGCAAGGGAAAGGTGCCCCCAAACCGCAGAACAAAGGACAAAACCAAGGTGGGACGATGTGGGACAACCCATCAAGGCCCCCACAAGCAAAGGAAAACACTGTGAAGCCGAAGAAGGGCATGGGAAAGTGGTGTGAGTTCCATAAGAGCTCGACCCACACACAAGTGAGTGTCGGGCCAAGTAGCCACTGGTGGTCGAGTTGAAGGCTTCAAAATTAGATGCATGTTCTGACTCTGAGTCAGAACCTGACAAGGGGAATAAAAAAGGGAAGTAGATTATTGATGCAGAGCCCAACACCATCGTCACTACCATAAATATCTAGAGGGGGAAACCCAAAGATCCAGAGGAGGAGGAGCATCTCTTCCACTCCCATATGTGGGTAAAGGGTTCCCCACTACAGTTCATTGTCGACTGCGAGAGCCAAAAGAATCTCATTGCAGCAGAGGTCATGAAGCAATTGGGATTATCAACCACAACACACCCACAACCATATATTATCGAGTGGCTTCTTTAAGGACAGGATCTGCACGTGAGCCAACAATGTTGCCTTCCATATAGCATCAAACCCTTCACAGATGAGATATTATGTGATGTTGCTCCCCTTGATGTTTGTGATGTATTATTAGGCCGACCATACTTGTGGAAGTGATGCATTGTGTATGAGTCAAGGTCTCGCGTTGTTATTGTTACATTGGAAAATAAGTTGTACAAGATACCAGAGGTAGCACCACCTACTGTCATCTCTCTGGTTACTACAAAAAAATGCAGTAAGCTCATTTCAAAAACCAGGAAATTTGTTTTCCTGATGACACGCCCTCAAGGAAAGAAGAATATGGTGGCCACGACCTCCAGACAGGGCCCCTCCACATGACAACAATAGATGGACAAGGTCGTGGAGGAGTACGGTGACAACTTCACCTCCCCCATAGGGGTACCTCTACACTGTCAGGTCAAGCACTCCATCAATCTAACCCTAGGTTCATTGTTACCCAATGGACCAATCTATCGGCGCTTCATTCTAGATAATGATAAAATCAAGAGGCAAATTCAAGAGCTGCTGCAGAAAGGTCACATTCAGCCAAGTTCATCGCCTTGTGGGATCTTGATCATGTTGGTATAGAAGAAGGATGGGACTTGGAGACTCTATATTGACTATTGGGTGTTGAACAAGATCATTGTCTGCAATAGGTACCTAGTCCCATAGATTGATGACCTTTTGGACCAACTCAAGGGGGGAAGTTATTTCAGCAAGATCAACTTGAAGTCCGGATATCACCAGGTACCAATCGAACCCTCTGATGTGTGGAAGACATCCTTCAAAGCCAAGGAGGGCCTTTTTGAATGGTTGGTTATGCCTTTTGTGTTGACGAATGCTCCTGCAGCCTTCATGAGGTTGATGGATGACATCTTGCAGCCATATACCAACTCATTTGTAGTGATATACTTGGACGACATCCTGATCTTCAGCCAGATTTGGGAAGAGCACCTCCACCATATCTGATAGGTTCTCCAAACATTGCGGCAACACAAGTTGTGTGATAATTTGGAGAAATGAAATTTTGGCATGGTGCAGGTTTAGTATCTAGGATACATTATTGATGAACGAGGGGTGCATGTGGATCCAACCAAGATCCAAGTCATTCAGGATTGGCCAACCCCAACCAGTTTGATAGAGCTTCACAAATTTCTGAGTCTTGCTAATTTCTACCATAGGTTCATGTTGGGGTTCTCTCATATCACTTGGCCCTTGAGTCAATTCACCAAACGAGGAGCGAAAAAAAATTTATTTTGGGTCTAAATCTCAATAGAAGGCATTCGCAGAGTTGAAACTTCACCTCTGCTCTACACTAGTGCTCACATTACCAAACTTACAACAACCATTTGAGATCGAGATAGATGCCTATGACTATGCTATTGGGGCAGTCCTTACTCAACAAGGGCATCCAGTGGCATATCACAGTGAGATGCTTTCAGACACAGTTTGGAAGTATCCCACTTATGACAAAGATATGTATTCCACTGTGTAGGCTTTTCGATAATGGAAGCATTACATTTTGAAGAAGGAAACAGTCATCCACATAGACCACTGACCCTTGTAGTTCATACAGACACAAGGGAAGTTGCAGAATGATCGCCATTAGAAGTGGTCCACATACCTGCAACAATTCCATTTGAATATCAATTACAAGAAGGGCAGCACAAATAATGTTGTAGACCACCTCAACTGACCACTGCTCATGGCGTTAACCACCGTGCTCAAGTCTTGTGGGCACGAGACTTCTAATTGGCCACTTCTCTACAAAAGCGACCCATAATTCAGCCACCCATGCCATACACTCTTGGAGGGTCAACAAGTTCCAGATTTTCACCTCCACAATGCTCTGTTATGCCACCTGGGACACCTTTGTGTTCCTTCAAGCGAGTGTACGAAGATGATTTGGGAAGCACACTACAGTCAGGCCACTAGGAAGTTCGAGATCGAGAAAACGATGGAAGTACTACAAAATTATATCTAGTGGTTGAATCTTCGACATGATGTCAGGAAGTACATCAAATCCTGCATTTCCTACACCATTTCTAAACCAACCATCAAGAAGCAAGGTCTCTATACTTCGCTGCCTACCCCTAGTCGACCTTGGGAATTCATATCCATGGATTACATGTAATACCTTCCTTCTGCCAAGCATGGAAATGATTGTGTTTCTGTGCTCATCGATGGATTCATGAAGACGTCCATTATGGCAGTCTGTAAGAATAGTATCATAGCAGAAGCCAGTGCTAAACTCTTCTTTGAACGAGTGTGGGTACACTTTTGGATCCCACAGTCTACCATCTCTGATTGGGATAGCAAGTTCCTCAGTACATTTTGGTTCAGTCTCTGGTTGATGCTGGACACCAAGTTCACTAAGTCCACAACGTTCCATCCCCAAACTGTTGGCTAGATAGGGGTTGTCAACAGGATGATTGTACACATTTTGCGCATGTACAACTCAAAGAATCCATGCACATGCGATGAGAGCCTCCCTTATGTCCAACACAGCTACAACCGGGCTGTCCATAGCTCAACTGGCCACAACCCTTTTCAGGTGGGCTTGGGATTCCATCCATTATGTCCCATTTATGTGGCCATACCATTTGTAGTGACTCAGGCAGATTCAGCGCATGTCCATCCTGAAGCCGATCAGGAAAGTAGCTTCATTGAGCACATTCAACACATATGCCAATAGGTCCATGACATATTCGACAAAGCCAATTCTACTTACAAGCAATGGCATGATCAACATCAGGTGCCACACAAGTTCTAGGGGGGCGACAAAGTTTGACTACATTTGCAGAAGAGCACCTTGTTGGGCCCCACCGCAAGATTTTCTCGCTTTGATATGGGCCATACACCATCACCAAGGCTATGGAAGATAATTATTTTGATCTCAGCATTCCCCCATTCCTTGGCTTGCACCCAATTTTCAATGTGGATTTCCTTCGGCCATACTTTCCACCATTACTTGACACATCCGACATTGCAGAACAACTCACACCAATAGAGCTAAATCTAGATTGCATGGAACAATATGCAATTGATTGGATCATGGACATGAAGATCAAGAACACTCACCAATAGATGATCCAAGTGTAGTGAGTTGTCAAAGGCATCCAACTCCTGCACCAAGGAAAATGGCTCACTAGGGACCAGTTCAGTAGAAGTTTCCTCATCTCATGGAGGAACTCAACGCAATGGAGACCATTGCTTCCTAAGGGGGGACGAATGATCCAAGTAGATATTAGTGGCCACCCGCCTATTCCACTTGGACCCCCACCATTGTTTCTTTTAGTTTTTCAGTTTCCTTAACTGTAGCACAATTTACTATTTTTGGCATTTTTTTAGGTCCTGAACTTCCGGAGTCGTTTTGAGGCCCTAAACGACATTTTTTTTGGCAATAATCCTCTTGGGAAATTTCATTGAAATCATGCTTTTTGTTGTATTCCTTGGATATATCTTTCCAATGAGGTATCATGCGTGTTAAACAGAGATAATATGACCAAGTTACGACCCCAAGAAGTTGGTTTCCCAACTAACCCTAACGGGGCCCATAAACTCTTGGTGTTACATCTCCTTGGATTAGGGTTTTATTTGTTTAGGGTTCTATCTTATTTTTCAATAATAAAAATGCCCTTGAGCCTCATTGTAGCTCAGTTCAGAGGAATGTAGGCACCACATATCTTCTCAAAGATAAGCTACCATCACCCGAGCTAGTCTCATTTCCATTATGTTTGTAAGCATATTTCATTATTTGATATTAATGAAAGAAAGTGTTATTTCTACTACATCTCTATATTTATGGTTATATCTATAATTTTTTGTGTCCCTGTTTAATTTTGGATCAACTAACCATAGATTGCATGTGTGGATTTGATCGTAGTAATGCTGATCATCGACCATAGGTCCAAATTTGACCAAAATTGGTTGGTTTGACTAGTTTGATCAACATTGACTAGTGATTATTTTGACGAGGCTTTAATAGTATTTTGACTTGTATATTGGCATAGATTTCTAGACAAATTGTTGATTCGTGACCTTGATGAAAATGACAATTTATTCTCAAGAAAATATTGTTAGAGTTTTCTCCCAGGGTTGAGTTTCCCATATGAAATTTTTTGTGTCTATTGTGCATTTCTATATTTCTATGATATTTGTTATTTCAACTAAATTTACTATTGATATTTTCCAAGTGTAACTATTGAATGATAAAAGTGGCATAAAAATATTGTTTGAAAAATCATTAGGAAGTAATAATCAAATAATAAATTGTATTCGACTGCACTTTCCTTAAAATTTCAACATGATATGAGAGCTTTATTGGAAGAGTAGGCATTGAAATCAACCTAAGAAACCAACATTCATAAACTTATATAATTTTGGTCTCCTGTCAAGATGGTACCTAGTATTAAAGTAGAAGATAGGTTGGATGGTGTTATAAATTTCAGATCTTGGAAGACCAAGATACTCCTTATCTTGGAGGAAAATGAAATTCAAGATTATGTGAAGGAAAGTGTCCCAAAACTAGAGGGAGTTGAAGAGAAATCCGGGCATAAGAAGAATGAATCTAAGGCTAAGAGAATCTTGATAGATTCTATAAAGGACCATTTGATTCCACATGTTGTTGAGTTTAATTATGCTAAGGAAATGTATGATGCCTTGGTGGGATTGTTCAAGAGAAAGAATATTAGTTGGAAGTTAGCTTTGAGACATCATCTTTGTAGTATCATGATGTATAGATCATATTCAGTTGCCACTTATTTCATGAGGTTCTCCTAGTTGAGATATAAAATTGCATCCATGGAAGATGTCATTGATGATGCATAACTTGTTAAAGTGACTCTTAATAGATTTCCTTCTTTACAGGATTCATTTGTATAGGGTATTTTTGCATGGGATGAACTACCCAATATTGATTAGATTTGGAATGATTATGTCCAAGAGGAGGCCATATTGTTGTCCAAGAACAACTTGTAGATACCTCAGGATGAAGAAACCGAAGTGCTTGAAACTCATTCAAGGAAATGAAAAGGAAGATTGTTTTAAAAGTTTGATAAGAAGTATACAGGTAGAAGACCAACTCCAATTCTTGATTAGTAGAAGAAGAATCTTTGAAATATTAAGTGCTTCAAATGTCATGAATTTTGTCACTATGCATTTTGGTGTCCTCAAAAGAAAAGGGAGGGAAAGTAGCATGATTCAATAGCCAATGTAATGGGGATGGTGAGCCTTTACATCAAAATAAGACAAAGGGATCTAAGCTTGATGAGATTGCAAATTATCTTCAAAACTAATATTTATTTGTCTCCTCTCTTATAAGAATTATTACCAATAATAGTGATATTTGGTTGGTGGGCAGTGGTGCTTCCAAGAACATGACATGTTCATGATATTCTCTCATAGATATGATAGAGAGGGATTCATCATTATAGATGGAACTTGGAGATAATGCCAAGTATGCAGTGAGAGGATTTAGGTCACCATCATTTAGGTTTGATTACGGAGATCTATACACATGAGATATGTATTATTTGTACCATGATTGAATAAGAACTTGATCTCTATTTCATCATTGGAGGATAGAGGTTATAGAGTTGCATTTGTGGATGGAAAGGTTCTTGTATGGCCTAAGGCCTCGAGCATAGACTCAACAAGAGTGATTGGCGTCTGAGAGGGAGGACTGTGTAGATCGTTATGACATTTAGCCCAAGAATTGGTACATGATTGTATAAATTTATGTGAGATATGGGATCATATTTTTTCTCATCTACATTACAAGGCTTTTCTAGCATTGAGGAGGATGGTTACATGTCTTTTGGAGCTTCAAGTAGAGTATGATGGTGTTTGTAGGGGTTGTGCACTTAACAAGAATGCAAAGGGATATTTTTCAAGCAATGATAGTAGGTCCAAGGGGATATTGGATCTAGTGCATTTAGATGCATGTGGAACAATGATATTTCCATCATTAGGTGGTTTCTTATACTCAGTGATATTCATTAATGATTTCTCCTAGGATACATGGATCTACTTCATGAAGACCAAGGATGAGGTCTTCAATAGGTTCTAGGAGTATAGGGCATAGGTGGATAACTTAAAAGGGAAGAAGATCAAGGTTTTGAGGTCAGATAATGGAAGAGAGTATACTTCGAAGGACTTCCATGATTTATGCAAGGAGAAAGGGATGAAGAGGTAGTGGAACATTTGCTACAACCCTCAACAGAACAAAGTTGTAAAAAGGAAGAAAAGGTCCATTGTGGAAGTTGTTAAGGAAATGGTTTGTGATTAGGATTTACCCATGTTCTTATGGGAAGTGACATATAACACGATAGTTAATGTTCAAATTAGGAGTCCTCACTAGATTTTGGAGGAAGAAAATCTTGAGGAGGAATTCACAGGAGTGAAGCCATAGGTCAATCATTTAAGGATCTTGGGTTGTTTAGTATACATCCACACACCCAATAAGAAGAGGAAGAAGTTAGAAACTTTGAGGAATAACGATACTTTTGTGTGATACATTGAGAATTCAAATATCTATAGGATCTACATTGTAGGATAACATCAAGTTGAGGTTAGTTGGGATGTTACTTTTGATGAGGAGGTAGCCTTAAAGAGGTCTAGATAGCAGCATATGGAGATTGACAGTGAGGACTAGGAGATTCCAAATGATGTAGGTACATATCCCTCTAGTCCCATTGTTCATCCTTTAGGCTATAAGGGGGAATCAATTGAGTATCAGGAGGAATCAATTGAGCTAGAAAGTCTAGTCGAATAGCCTAGAGATGTTGCAGTGACTAGGAAGAAACTGGTATGGATTCGTGACACTTTTTTGAATGTAGAGGGGCATGAAAAGCATAATTGATTTCAAACCTTTTAGTTATGAGGAGGAAGCAAACCAAAAAGTTTGGATTGATGCCTTGATGGATTTTCAGCCCATCATGAAGGATGATGTGTGGGAGATAGTTCCTAGACTAGAAGGGAATTCAATAGTGACTTCTAAGTGGATATAAAAGATCAAGAATACAATATATGACAACATCGATAAGTACAAAGTGAGGATTTTGGCCAGAGGGTTCCCCCAGAAAACGTGAGTGGACTATGAGGAGACACTTGCTTTAGTCACCAAGTACACTTCTACTGGGATTATTGTTTCTCTTGCTTCAATTATGGGTGGGAGGTTACATCAGATGGATGTAAAGACCAAATTCCTCAATGGTGTGAATGAGGAAGTGTACATAGAGCCACCTCAGGGCTTTGACATGGAGAGGAGTCCCATGTTTGTAGATTGAATAAATATTTGTATGGACTAAAGTAAGCACCCAAGGCATGGTATTCTGCGATTAATGATACTTAATGAGTTTGCACTTCACAAAGAGTGATGTGGATCTTTTCCTTTACTTCATGGTTGTTGATAGTGATCCTTTGATATTGGTTGTTGACACTCAATATTTGGGATTGGGAAAATTGTACATATTGTAAATAAGAAATTGAGAAGGCAAAGAGACAATGGAATATGAATGCCAAGAGTCTCCCTCTCAATGTATATATCAATAATTTCTATTAATGAAAATCATTCGTTCATGGAGTTACCCAATCTTGTGGCATTTAAGTCTATAGTTATTTCATTAGTTTTTTAAATTAACAATAATTAATCTTATTTTTTAATTATTTATTATTTTTTGTTAATTTAATTATTATATTATTTACTCTTTTATTTCCTTAGATTATCCTACTTTCACCAGGTACTTTTCCTTTGGCATTTACACGTGTTCTTTGATGGATAATCTCAGCGTTGATCCCTCTACATTAAATGTCGTACTTTATATGTTGTGTTGGTTCATATATTTATATGTTTCATTAGTTCTGGTATCCTTAAAAGAAAAGGGAGGGAAAGAAACATGCTTCGATAACTAATGTTAATGATGACGGTGAGCATATACCTCAGAACAAGACAAAGGGATCTAAGCATGATGAGATTGAAAATTATCTTCAGAATGAATATTTCTTTGTCTCTGCTCTTACAAGGATTATTACCAATAGTAGTGATATTTGGTTGGTGGAAAGTGGTGCTTCGAGGAACATGACATGTTCATGATATTCTTTCATGGACACGACATAGAGGAATTCATCATTGTAGGTGAGCTTGGAGATAATTCCAAGTATATAGTGAGAGGAGTTGGGTCAACATAATTTTAGCTAGATTCTAGAGATCTATACACATGAGAGATGTCTTATTTGTACCATGATTGAATAAGAACTTGCTCTCTATTTCATCATTGGAGGATAGAGGTTATAGAGTTTCATTTGTGAATGGACAGGTTCTTGTATCACCTAAGGGATTGAGCATAGACTCAACAAGAGTGATTGGTTTCTGAGAGGGAGGACTATATATATTGTTAGGATGTCAAACCCAGGTATTGGTACATGAAAAGATCAATTTATGTGAGATATGGCATCATATTTTTTATCATATGCACTAAAAGGATTTTCCAACATTGAGGAGGATGGTTACAAGTATTCTAAAGCTTCAGGTAGAGCATGATGGTCTTTGTAGGGGTTGTGCACTTGACAAGAATGTGAAGGAATGTTTTTTGAGAAATGATAGTAGTTCCAAGGGGATTTTGGATCTAGTGCATTCAAATGTATGTGGACCTTCATTGATGATTTATCTTGGGATACATGGATATAATTCATGAAGCCCAAGGGTGAGGTATGAAATAGGTTCCAACAATTTAGGGATGAGGTGGATAACTTAACAGGGAAGAAGATAAATGTTTTGAGGCCAGATAATGGAGGCGATTAGACTTCTAGGGGCTTCAGTGATTTATGCAAGGAGGTAGGGACTAAGAGGGAGTGGATCATTCCTTACAACCCTTAACATAATGGGGTTGTGGAAAGGAAGAATGGGTCCATTGTGGAGGTTGTTAAGGAAATGGTTCATGGTCAAGATTTACCCATGTTCTTATGGGCATAGGCATCTAACACGATATTTAATGTTCATAATAGGAGTCCTTATTATATTTTGGAGGACAAGACTCTTGAGAATACATTCACAATAGTGAATCCAAAGGTCGATCATTCAAGGATATTGGGCTTTCCAATATACATTAATGTTCCCAAGAACAAGAGGAGGAAGTTAGAACCTTCTAGGAAGAAGGGTACTTTTTTTGGATATAATGAGACTTCAAAGAGCTATAGGATCTACATTCCAGGACAACATCAAGTTGAGGTTAGTTAGGATGTTCCTTTTGATAAGGAAGTAACCTTCAAGAGGTATAAAGAGTCCCATATGGAGATTGATAGTGAGGAGTAGGAGGATCCAAAGGATGAAAGTACAAATCCCTCTAGTCTCGTTGTTCATCCTTCATACTATTAGAAGGAATCAATTGAGCTAACACAACTAGTGAACTATCGTAGAGATGTTGCAGTGATGACGAAGAAACTGGCATGGATTCATGACACTTTGTTGGATGAAGAGGGGTATGCAATGCCCCATGGTAATTTCAAGCAGAAAAGACAACCATAAAGGTTCTCGAGCTATATGGCATTGATGAGACACATCATTGATTCCAAACATTTTAGTTATGAGGAGGAAGAAAACCAACAAGTTTGGAGGGATGCCTTGATGGAGTTTATGTCCATCATGAAACGTGATGTGTGGGAGGTAGTTCCAAAACTAGAAGGGGAGTCAATAGTGACATCTAAGTGGATCGATAAGATCAAGAATACAATATATGACAACATAGAGAAGTACAAAGTGAATATTATGGCTAGAGATTTTGCCAAGAAAAAGGGAGTGGACAATTATGAAACACGTGCTTCGGTCATCATGTACACTTCTACCATGATTTTTGTTTCTCTTACTTGAATAATGGGTTGGAGGTTACGTCATATGGTTGTAATGATCACATTCCTCAATGGTGTGAATGAGGAGGAAGTGTACATAGATCCACCTTAGGGCTTTGACATGGGAAGGAGTCCCATGTTTGTAGATTGAAGAAATCTTTGTATGGACTAAAGTAGGCACCCAAGGCATGGTATTATGGGATTAATGGATACTTGATGATTTTTGGCTTCTCAAAGAGTTATGTGGATATTTACCTTTACTTCATGGTTGTTGATGGTGATCCTTTGATTTTGGTTGTTGACACCTAATCTTTGGGATTGAGAAAATTGTACATATTGTAAATAAGAAAATGAGAAGGTGAAGAGACACTGGAGTATGAATTCCAAGAGTCTCCCTCTCAATTTATATATCAATAATTTCTCTTAATGCAAATAATTCTTTCATGGAGTTACCCAAGCCTGTTCTGACATGGTATTAGAGCTACAGGTCCTAATTTAGCATTTTTTTTTTTTTGCTATGTAATTGTTTACTCCTACTATTTTCCTCAGAGTTATCCCTACTCTATCATTGGTGTTAGTCTGTCCCTTTGCCTTTGAACGATGCGTTACTTTTTGAAAAATATCTGCATTGATCCTTTTACATTGAATGTCATACTTTATATGTTGCGTTGGTTCATATATATATATATATATATCTTTTTATGCATTTAAATGCATTGAAGTTGTTCCTTTTCTTGTGAATATCATTGATTAATGCATTTGGGTATCTTGAAATAGCATGGGAATCGAGCCCTGGTATGTGCGTAACTCCTAGACTATATGTGCACTATAAACATTGAACATTCATTGGATATTAAATGACATTGAAGTGTCATTGACATTGAATGTTGTGATCACTATAAGTTGGTCATTATATACTATTATTGCTCTACACCTGCATTGAATTGGTCAGTTCCTCTCCTAAGTTTTGATGGTCATGAGTCGTAATAAATGAACCATAATTGTTGCATTGAATGTTGGGTCCCTATAACACTAGTGATTACCCCATTACTATTGTAGTTGTACCCCTTATTAATATTGTTGTGCCC
>APFE031637676.1:59181-80100 GCA_000404065.3 Pinus taeda
CCTGTTCCTTCTACAATGGTAATAAATACATGATTATGTTTATTGATGACTATAACAAAATGTGTTGGGTAAATATATTGAAGAAGAAATATGAATCTTTTGAAACTTTTATGCATGGATTGAAAATGATATATAATCTCATATTGCCTATATTCACACTAATAATGGAAAAGAATATACCTCAAATGAATTCGAAAAATATCTTTGCCAACATGGGATCAAACATCAAACAATTGTTCCTTATAATCCTCAATAGAATGGTCTGGCTGAAATAATTTACATGAAAATCTTAAATATGGTATGTTCAATGATGTTTAAAAAATATATAAAGTTAATGTTCTACATTGATGCAGTTTATATTAAGAATACGTGTTCATCTCATGCTCTAAAAAAAAAAAACTCCCTATGGAATGTGGTATGGCCATATCCCTTCAGTGAGGCATCTCAAGTATTCTGGTTCCACTTGTTATGCCTTGATACCTAATGAAAAAGAGAAACAAATGTGGTGCAAGGAGTTGAAAATGTATCTTCTTGGGGTACTTAGATACCTCCAAAGCATATTGTATCTTTGATGAAGTAAATAATAAGTTTATACTATTTAGGGATGTGGTATTTCTTGAATCTTCCATGACTGACAATGTTGTTGAGCAACAACTTGATCGCTTGGACAAATTCTAGCATGCAAATTATTTTTAGGAATTTGATAATGATATTCTACATCTTGAAGGAGGGATCCCTATCCTAGATAAATCTGTGGAATCTCCTTCTGAATCACTCTCTCCCCCTCATGAAGCTTCAACCAATGATCAAGAAGACAATTTAAGTGATCTGATTAAGAGAATTGGAAGGATAATATTTATTCAACCCCATCTCAGTCAACTAAACAACCTAGGCAATCTCAGAAAGGTCCTCCAAAATGGCTCTTTAAGACACTTGGAAGTGTTCATCTTGATGAGGGTGGAAATATACGAACAAGAAACTCTACTAGAAAAAATAGAGGTGATGTAGACAATTTTAATTCACCTGTTGATATGGATGTTTCTTATTATTATGAATTAAATTTGTCTACAAATTTTGAACCAACTTCCTTCAAAGAAGTTGTTTATCATAATGAATGGAAAGAATCAACGTAGAAAGAGTATCATGCTTTGATAAATAATCGAACCTAGAAGCTAGTGGACTCTCCATTGGGAACCAAACCGATTGGTTGCAAGTGGGTCTTTAAGAACAAATATAAATTAGATGGGTCACTTTACAATAATAAAGCTAGGATTGTGGCAAAATGATTTGCACATAAGGAAGGGGTCATTTATAAGGAGACAGTTTTCCCAACAACAAAATGGGCTACCATCCAAACTCTCTTTTCATTGGCATCTCAGAATGGTTGGAAAGTCCATCAAATAAATGTAAAAACAATTTTCTTGAATATAGATATGAAAGAGAATGTTTTATGTCTCAATTATAAGGATTTATTTTGAAGGGATTGGAGTACAAAGTACGTAATCTTGTCAAATACTTATATGGAATCAAACAAGCACCATGAGCCTAGTATGAGAAATTGACTAAGCATCTTCTGAAACTAAATTTCAAACACTATGATCTTGATGATGCAACTTTGTTTGTCAAGAAAGTTGGAAAAATTATTGTATATCTTGTGGTGTATGTAGATGATCTACTGATGATAGGGAACAACAAAAATTGTATTTCATAAGTAAATAATAATTTAGGAAAGGTTTTGAGATGACAATTTTGGGATGTGTTCACTAATATTTGGGTATTGAAGTAACCCAACATCCGAAGTTTATATCCCTCTATCAAAAGAAGTACATTGGATTGTAGGAAGTATTAACTACATGAATACTACTAGACTGAACATTTCATTTTTTATTGGAATCCTCTCTAGGTTTATAAAAAATCCTTGGGAGGGTCATTGGTTTGCTGCAACAAGACTTCTGAGGTACATGAAGGGAAGTCAATACTTTTGACTCAAGTATACACAAGTGGATGACTTCAACTTGATTGGGTACTTTGATTCAGATTTTGATGGAGATAAAGAAAATGGAGTATCTACTTCAGGTTATGTTACGAGGGATTTGGCTCCTGGAGGTCATGCAAATAGTCAGTTCCAACAAATTCCACAGTTGAGGTAGAATATGTGGCAGTTGTAGAAGCAACGAAGGAAATTTTGTGGCTCAGAAAAATTCTTGAAGATTTGTAGGAGAAAAAAGGGCATTATACTCTTTTTTTAATAAACAATACTTATACAATAAAATTTGCCAATAACCCAAAGTTCCATGATCAAACCAAGCATATCAATATAAAATATCATTTGATTCATCATCATGTTGAGGCCAATACTATTCTCCTATGCCATTATTCCACAAACGAGCATATTGCAAAAGTCTTCACAAAAGCACTTGGAAGTGAAAAGTTTGAAAGATTTAGAATGATGTTTGGACTCATCAACATCTCTTTAGATTGAGGGGCATAATGTTGACACCTAATCCTTGGGATTGGGAAAATTGTAAATATTGTAAATAAGAAAATGAGAAGGTGAAGAGACACTGCAACATGAATTCAAAGAGTCTCCCTCTCAATTTATGTATCAATAATGTATCTTAATTAAAATCATTCATTTTTGGAGTTATCTAAGCCTATATTGACATTGGTGATGTATGTTGATGATATGTTCCTTAGTAGGGAAAAGAGGCTCATTTTCAAGTGCAAGAGGGAGTTGGATTCAAAGTTTAAGATGAAGGATCTTTCTTAACGCATTATTTCTTAGGATTGGAGGTGTGGCAGAGATATGGTGAGATCTTTCTTGGACAAGGGAAGTACACAGTGCAAATCTTGAGGATATTCGATATGATGGACTACAATTCCATGGATACACCTATGGTGACCAATCTAAATAATTTGAGTGATTACACTTCATATTTAGATTTGGTGGCTCCCATAATTTATAGGAAATTGATTGGATCCTTGATGTATTTGGTTAATACCATGCCAGATATTTGCATTGCAAGGAACACCCTGAGCCAATATATGGTTGAGTAGAGGCATGTACATTGGGTTGCAGTGAAACATGTGTTGAGGTAAATTCATGGTACAATTGGATATGGTCTCAGATATTCCTCAGGTGTTGAAGGCTGCAGGGGTATACAAATTATGATTAGGCTAAGAGTGTGGAGGACAGAAAGAGCACCTCGAGGTGTTGCTTCAATTTACAATCAGCTATGATATATTCGTTTAGTAGGAATCATACTTTTGTCACACTCAATAGAACATAAGAAGAGTATATCGTAGCCAATTCCACAAGTTAGGAAGTAGTGTGGCTTTAGAAGCAACCTATAGGGTGGCTATTTAATCAAGTGATATAAATGACCTTTATATATTTTGATAATTAAAGTTGTATTAAGTTTTTGGATAATCCATTATTTCATGATAGGTCAAATCATATTGAGATAAAATATAACATCATTTGAGACATGGTTCATAAG
This sequence comes from Pinus taeda, assembly GCA_000404065.3. Classification (NCBI taxonomy): domain Eukaryota; kingdom Viridiplantae; phylum Streptophyta; class Pinopsida; order Pinales; family Pinaceae; genus Pinus; species Pinus taeda. Next base: position 62,682 of record APFE031637676.1, read on the forward strand.
GTGGTAATGAAGCTCCAATACATATCCACATACGAGTAGATTGTGGAAATTCTCATTAAGACTTTGTCTAGGGGGGAATTTTGTATACTTCTGAGATAAACTTGGTGTGATGAAAATGTCTCCCTCACTAAGAAGGAATGTTGATTTTTTTGCAACATTGGAAAGACATTCTCCCATGGGGTCATGCTGATTTTACTAGGTGGGGGATGATACATTCACCCATATAGCCATGCAGATTTGGCTAGGCGTGAATGGCCTAGGGGAAATCTTTTCCCCAAAACACCATGTTGATTTGGTTGGGCCATGCCTAGGATGCTCACATTGTGCTCCGAGATTGATCCAGATTTAAACAGGAACAAAACAACTTACAAATATAAACATAAACACATATATGCGGAAGAAAACCACTTCATTTCATTAATATCAAATACTAAATTACACTTAAAAATAGAATGGAAAGAAGATTAGTTCGGGTGATGATAGCTTCTCTCTGAGAAGAGATGTGGTGGCTACATGCCTCTGAACTGAGTTAAAATGAGGCTCAAGGGCCCTTTTATTATTGAACAATAAGAGAAAACCATAAACAATCAAAACCCTAACCTAAGGAGATGTAACACCAAGAGTTTATGGGCCCCGTTGGGGTTAGTTGGGCAACCAACTTCCTGGGGTTGTAACTTGGTCATATTATCTCTATTTGACGCATGTGATACCTCATTGGAAATATCTCTCCAAGGAATACAACTGCTTGATGAAATTTCCATAACAACCACAAAAGCTAATTTGTCAAAAAAACATCATTTAGGGAATCAAAATGGTACAAATGTTGAGGACTTGAAAAAAATTCCAAAAATAACAAACTGTCCTACAATTAAGGAAACTGAAAAAATGAAAGAGACAATGGCGGGGGTCTAAGTGGGATAGGTGGGTGGCCACCAACATCTACATGGATCATTACTCCCCCCTTAGGAAACAATGGTCCCCATTGCATTGAGTGCGTCCATGAGATGGGGAAACTTCTGCTGAACTTGGTCCCTAGTGAGATGTTCTGCAATCTCCGATGTGTCTAGTAATGGTGGGAAGCATGGTCAAGGGTAGTCCACATTGAAAACTTAGTGAAAGCTAATGAATGGGGGAATGTTTTTATCCAAAGAATTGTTTCCCATAGCCTTAGTAATAGTGTAAGGAACATATCGTAGTGGTATGAGCTTTTGATGGGCTCTTGTAAGGTGTTCTTTCTACAAATGCAACCAGACTTTTTTTCCCACCTAAAACTTGTGTGGCACCCAGTTTTTTATCAGGCCATTGCTTGTAATTGGAATTTTCCAAAATGGAGCAACGATATATCGACCCATTGGGTAGAAGTTCTTCAGGAGTCAGATCGAATGAATGTTTGACCTGACAGTGCAACGGTACCCCTGTGGGTGAGGAGAAGATGTACTCGTATTCTTTCATGACCATATCCACCTTCTTCTCCTGCATGGAGGAACCCTTCTTAGGGGCCATGTATGTGGCTACGATATTCCTCTTACTTTGAGAGCGAACCAGAAAGAAAGTAAATTTCCTAGTTTGGGAGATGATCTTACAACATTTCTTAGCAGAGATCAAAGGGGTGGTGGTAGGTGGGGCTACCTCCAGTATCCTGTATAACGTGCTACCCAAAGAAATAATCATAGAGTGAGTTCTAGACTCATATACAACATGTCACTTCCACAAGTATGGTTTTCTAATAATACCACACAAACTTCGAGAGGAGAAACATCACACAATACCTAATATGTGAAGGGTTTGATGCTATAGGGAAGGCAACACTAGTGAATGACTAAGAGGTCTCATCCTTGGTGAAGCCACCTAATGTTGTATGGTTGTGGGTGTGGTATGGTTAGTAGGCACAACTTCTTCACGACCTCTACTAAAATGAGGTTCTTTTGTTTCCCACTGTCGACAATGAATTGCAGTGGTGAACCCTTCACCCACATCTGTGAGTGGAAGAGACATTCCCATTCCTCTAGATCTTCAGGTTCATCCTTCTAGATCTTGATAGTGGCAACAGTGGTGTTGGGCTCTACATCAATAATCTTCTTCCTTTTGTCATTCTTCTTATTGGGTTTTGACTCATAGTTGTAACATGCATCTAAGTTTGAAGCCTTCAACTCAGCCACCAACGATTGCTTGGCCGAACAATCACTTGTGTTGCGAGTGGGGCTCTTATGGAACTCACACCACTTTCTTGTGTCCTTCTTTGAATTTGTGGTGGTTTTCGTTTCTTGCGGCTTCGAAAGGTTGTATTGGGTCACCTTGTCTTGGATTGGTCCCTTGTTCTATGGTTTGAGGGCATCTTCCATTGCTTCAGATTCGCGATCCAAAGTCTCACTTATTTTGTTTAAACTTCTGCTAAATATTGACAATATATTGATACACCATGCCAAGCGAGGAGATGTCCAAGAAATCCATCTCGTCCTAGATGTACCTGTGTAGGAAACCATAGTAATTGAGTACCAAATTCCGCTTAGAATCCTTGATACCCAACTTTGTGTGAAGGGTATGAAAAATATTGGTAAACTCTAGCACGTCTTGGTCCCTTCCTTGCCACAACATGGTCCACTTTATGTATTTATCCTCATAGCTTCCAATAGGGTAGTACTGCTCCTTGATGACATCCCAAAATGAATTCCTAGTGGATGTGGCTAAAAACGGTGAGGCCGTAATTTCGTCCTTCTGCTCGCAGTAGGTTTCCCACCAGTCCTTAATGTGGGGGGAAGCTTTGAGAAGTGAAAAAGTGATATTTTCCCAGATCAAAAAATCATGAACAAAAAACTATCCTTCTAGCAGATTTAACCATTTATCTATGACATCCGCATTTATTTGACCCTCAAATATGGGAATGTCAAAGTTAACTTGTACCTTAAAGGGTGTGGCGCTTCCAGAGTAGCTGCTGGAAGTAGATGCATTGCCCTTGGGTAGTTTCTAAAGGATTTGGGCAAAGTTGTCCATCATCGTGTTCCTTTATCACTCGAGGGCTTCTTTGAGCAAGATTTTGATAGGATCTTCTGCCCCCTCGTCTTTCTTTTCATCTGCCATGGGAGGCCGTCAGGTTTTGCAAGGATGATTCTTCAATGGTTCAACTAGATTGAGCCCTAACTCTTTATACCCTGACCTTGTTGGGGACATGCAAAGAAAAAAAAAGAAAGAGTAGACTACTCTGATACCAATGATTTGGATTTAAACATGAACGAATGATCTGAAAATGGAAGTACTTGAAAATGTGTGAAAGGTATCCATTTCCATTAAATTAAATGTGTGCAAAGTTTTCCATGTCTTGCTGATTAAACAAAGTGTTTTTGGTAGTTGTTTATGAGTGTATGTGTGAAGGAAAGTTAATTTAATTTGTTTTTTAACATATTAAATAAGAAATACACAACAAGATAACTTCAACATAACATGACACAGATGTTTGGTGAGCATTTCACCCCTCCTAGGCTACGTCTGCTGGATCAAGCCTCCTAAAATGAGTTTGTCCTCTTGTATTATAATTCTCTCAAATGCAATACAAGTTCAAAAGTGCCTCAATAGGAAAATCTGAATGCAAATATAGATTCAAAAGACATGAAAATGCTAAAAATGCCTTTCCATATTCACTAAACAGTGAAAAATTACCAAATACAGTGCCTTCTTCATTGGGCCCTAATGGCTCTTTGAACTCCTCTGAAGCTTTTCGACCTATAGAAGTCCTCAAATAGTTCTAAACCTCTTCCATTAGCTTCAGAAGGTTGAAAATAGTAGAAAATGGTTTTTGGTTAACCTCAAATAGTGAGGTATAACTCCAGATAACTCCATTTTCCCAATGGCCCTGATGGCTCTCCAAGCTTCCTTGAAGCTAAACAGGCTATAGAATGCCTCTACTACTTTTGGAACCTGTCCCCATGACTCCAAAATGATGAGAAGATACAAAATAAAAAAAAACAATCGTCCAAAAATGTTCTCCCCCTCAAAAGTTATGACTCACTAAAGTTTTCTCTAATTTGGCCTAAAGAAACTCCACTAAATGTGGATGAACTAGAGTTAGGCCCGCTAAAAATGGAAAATCCACCAAAAATGGTGTGCTCTACCAACTTAAATTCTAGTTAGACCGTAACTGTTGGGGGGGGGGGGGGGGGGGGTCTGCGTGCATGTGACCAGGTCCCTTAGCCCTCGGGGTTAACATTTATCCGCCAGGGTTTAGGTCTTGGTTCCGCGTTCTAGTCATATGATTAGGGGTTGGCCCCTTTTCCACCCAAATGAAACATGTTTAAACTTTAAATAGGTAATGTGAACATAGGATGGTAAGAACCAAAGCGTGGGTGGGCCGGTTGGGCCTGTGGGTTGGCAGCCACCCGACCCAGGGTTGATTCCTGCGAGCTCCATAAAACTTTTGCCAGACCACACCTTGTAGACTTGGGGCCATGTGGCAGCCTCTGGGCAAGCCACGTGTTAGCTCTCAATTGGCCTTCTAGAACAGAATATTCCCACAAATTTTTTGGGGAATGTTCCATAGAATATTCCTTGGACTATTTTTTTTTTTTTTTTTTTTGAAAATTTGAAATCCAAACTGGCCCAAACTCAGTTTTTTGAAGGTTATTGGAGACTTCAAAGCTTCATAACTTTCACATGCGAAGTTGGTTTTGAGTGTCGTTCATGGCAACACGATCGTATCAACGAGGCCTTTCTGGTCGTTCAGGTTGCAAGTGTTTTTGAACACTTTCAATTTTTGAGCCTTTTCCATGCCTTGGACTTGAGCTCCTGATCACACCTCCCAAATGAGAAGCTTTTGGACCCAAAAGATCACTGAAGTAATGAAACTAAACTGTACAGAAAATGAGAGAATAACAACATCCTCTTCTCTTCAACCTAAAAAAAAAAATTCCTGACTTGCCAACCGTCCTCATGGTGATTTTTTGTTGAATGAGCCATATACTTGTGTCGAATCCCGACCAAGTTTTCTCGCCATACCAATCTTCCATTCTGAAACCAAAAATAACCCTTGTTGAAATTTGTGCCCTCTTTGCTTTCATGCTCTTCCATATCATGGAATCTTGCACCACTTTGCACCAACACTTCATTCTCTGCACCAATCGACACCAAAGACACCTTGTGCAACATACATCATCAACAACAAGTTGACCTGAAATGTTCTATACAATTGACACAACCATCAATGTAAAAAGTGTGCGCACAATCAACACAAGTCAACAATTATGCGTGACACAAGCGACACAAGTCGATAAACAACAAGATACATCTTTACAAACACATGTGTGTGTATCATGTACAATGAACTATATACAGTTCGCTAATTACACATAGAACCTCTATGTACATGTGCAACTTCAACTCTTCTTTTCAAATACCAACAAGTAAATCATCCCAAAAAACATGTGGGCGATAAAGAGCTGAACTAAAAGGACATTGTTGTGATATAATTGAGTATCATACTCATCTTTTACACCTCCATGGCGAAATTTTGTGACAACATAAAAATTCCTTCAAACTGAAACTTCTTTTACATACAATCTTGCATCAACTTTTCAATTGAACTACATGCATACCAATATAAAAAATTTACATGTACAAAATGAGTATGACTTACTGCAATAAGAAGTTAATCCACTTCCTACCAAGCCAACTCCATGGCATCTTTTGTTGCAGCAATAGTTCTTCATGTGAATCTTCCACATCGATAATGGAATCCATAGATCCACTTGCACCAATATTTTTGTCCTCAAGTTGCATGTGCTTTGGACAACTTGTTCGATGCAAGGTCCAACAATTAGAGATATCATGTCCCTCCTTTTGACAAAATGTGCAAATCTTAAGCACTTCTTGAGAAAGTTTTCTTTGCCTCTTCCGCTTCCTGTGTGCTTTCTTTTTCAACCAACATCTTGAAGCAACATGGTTAAATCCACCACAAAATGTGCAACAAAACTTCCTTTCATTTGAACAAGAAAAATGATCATTCTTTGCTGAAACATAATCAAATTGAGCATGTGAATAATTATACCTCTTTTGTTGCATAGAATGTCCATCCTTTTTGTCTTCGAGAGACGATGAACTAGTAGAAGAGACAACTTTCCTTTTCAGAATTTCATCATTGTGCTTTTCTTGAAAACTGTTTACATTTGCATGCTCGCCATAAGCGACATGTTCACCCTCTACTTGCTGCAATGATGGCTTAAAAAAATAGCAATCGTCCTTAAAACAATTTTGACATATATGCATTTGAGAACTTGGGATAAAGGTTCTTTTTAAATTTGCATCACATGCATTCAAGGATTTGAATTCTTCACCATTAAACTATTCATATCCAAGACCAACATTCTTGGGATGCTCCACCACCGAAATAGGGTCAACCATGCCTTGTGCATGCTTGCCTAAACATTTGACTTCATGATAGGTCATCTTAAACATTAATTTGGACCCTATACCCCTTGTATGTTTTTCAAAGGAACCAACACACTTTTCAATTGAGGAAATTGAAGACAAGTTTGAATGATTTACCTCATCCTCAGGCATTTTCTTGGACAAAGCTTCTTGAGCTTGAAGGAGTTTTTACTCACTCTTCATGTCCTCGTTGAAGAATTTCGTGAAGGAGGAAAATTCACTTGTGGAAGAAGTTGACATTATGTAAATGGTCAATTAACAAAAGGAACTTCCAACTAAAAGTTCTCAAAGCTTTCAAAATAAAATGACAAGCTTTTGACCAAATGTATTTACAGCCATACTCTTATTCAAGCAGCCATAAAACACAAACTCCAATAGTTTTTGTAGCAAACACAAATCAAATGGGTTTGTTTTCCAAAGATAATCTTGAGGTAAATTGTGGTAAGGAAAATAATCTTCAACCCTTTCCAATACTTAGCTAACATCAGCTATCCTTTCAACTCAAGCAAACTCATACAATCAACCATTTTGCAAACAATAAAATAGTCAATCTCTTACACTGCTTTAACACCTTTTGCACAAACAAATGCTCAACCCGAGATCTAATACTATCTGATCTGAAAATGGAAGTACTTGAAAATGTGTGCAAGGTATCCATTTCCATTAAATTAAATGTGTGCAAAGTTTTCCATGTCTTGCTGATTAAACAAAGTGTTTTTGGTAGTTGTTTATGAGCTTATGTGTGAAGGAAAGTTAATTTAATTTGTTGTTTAACATATTAAATCAGAAATACACAACAAGATACCTTCATCATAACATGACACAGATGTTTGGTGAGAAATTCACCCCTCCTGAGCAATGTCTGCTAGATCCATCCTCCCAAAATGAGCCTGTCCTCTTGTATTATAATTCTCTCAAATTCAATACAAGTTTAAAAGTGCCTCAATAGGAAAATATGAATGCAAATACAAATTCAGAAGACACGAAAATGCTAAAATTTCCTTTCCATATTCACTGAATAGTGAAAAATTACCAAATATAGTGCCTTCTTCATTGGGCCCTAATGGCTCTTTGAACTCCTTTGAAGCTTTTTAGGCTATAGAAGTCTTCAAAAAATTTTGAAACCTCTTCCATTAGGTTTAGAAGGTTGAAAATAGTAGAAAATTGTTTTTGGTTCACCTCAAACAGTGAGGTATAACTCTAGATAACTCCATTTTCCCAATGACCCTGATGGCTCTTCAAGCTTCCTTGAAGCTAAACAGGATGTAGAACGCCTCTACTACCTTTGGAACTTGTCCCCATGGCTCTAGAATGATGAGAATATACGAAATCAAAAAACAATTCGTCCAAAAAGGTTCTCCCACTCAAAGTTATGACTCACTGAAGTTTTCTCCAGTCTGGCCTAAAGAAACACCACTAAATGTGGTTGAACTGGAGTTAGGCCCGCTAAAAATGGAAAAACCACCAAATGGTGCACTCCACCAACTTAGCTACCATTTAGACTGTAACTGTCGGGTGGGGTTTGCGCGCATGCGACCGAGTCCCTTATCCATCGGAGTTAATGTTTATTTGTCGGGGTTTTGGTCTTGGTTCCACGTTCTGGTCGTATGATTAGGGGTTGGCCCTTTTTCTACCCAAATGAAACCTGTTTAAACTTTAAATAGGTAATGTGAACATAGGATGGTAAGAACCAAAGTGTGGGTAGGCCGGTCGGGCCTGTGGGTTGGTAGCCACCTGACCTGAGGTCGATTCCTGCGAGCTCCATAAAATTTTTTCCATACCACACCTTGTAGACTTGGGGCCACGTGGCGGCCTCCGGGTAAGCCATGTGTCAACTTCCGATTGGCCATCCAAAATATAATATTCCTGTGAATATTTTGGGGAATATTCCATGGAATATTCTTTGGAATATATATATATATATATATTTTAATTTTTTCAAAATTTGAAATCCAAACTGGCCCAAACTCAGTTTTTTGAAGGTTATTGGAAACTTCAAACCTTCATAACTTTTACATGTGAAGTTGATTTTGAGTGATGTTCGCAGCAACAGGATCATATCAACGAGGCCTATCTGGTCGTTCAAGTTGCAAGTGTTTTTTAACACTTTCAATTTTTGAGCCTTTTCCATGGCTTGGACTTGAGCTCTAATCAACGAAACAACTTATAGATATAATCATAAACACAGAGGTGTAGTATAAAAACACTTCATTTCATTAATATCAAATACTTAAGTATGCTTACAAATAGAATGGAAAGAAGACTAGCTCGGGCAATGATAGCTTATCTCTGAGAAGAGATGTGGTGGCTACATGCCTCTGAACTGAGTTACAATGAGGTTCAATGGAATTTTTATTATTGAACAATAAGAGAAAACCATAAGCAACCAAACCCTAACCCGAGGAGATGTAACACCAAGATTTTATGGGCCTCGTTGGGGTTAGTTGGGCAACCAACTTCCCGGGGTCGTAACTTGGTCATATTATCTCTATTTGATGTGTATGATACCTTGTTGGAAAGATCTCTCCAAGGACTACAACTGCTGATGTGATTGACTTTGCAAACATTAAAGCCATTTTTCCAAAAAGAAAAATGTTATTTAGGGCCTCAAAATGGCTCCAGAAGTTCAGGACCCAAAAAAATTGCCAAAAATAGTAAATTGTGCTACAATTAAGGAAACTAAAAAACTGAAAGGGACAGTGGTGGGGGTCCAAGTGGGATAGGTGGGTGGCCACCAACATCCACCTAGATCATAGATGGAGTGATATATTTTTTATAGAGTAGGTTTGATTTGTTTACCAAACGGGGGTTGCATTTATGATGGATCTCCTTATGCTCAGGGGTTTCCTAATAGGGCCTACTCCACATTATAGATATATATAAATATATATACATGTGAGAGGAAAATTATCAACATAGCAAGCTCACTTGAATCTTTACTAATGGAGGAGAAATTTGACCAAGAAGAAATATGTTGTTAGGAAACATCTTTATCATTTTTATCTCTCTTGTTCTAGTCGCACATGTGAGAGAAGACTAATTTTGAACAAACTTTTATAGCCAAATGTATGGAGGATTGATCGAGCTACTTTGATCGAGTTTGAATGAAGCATTTGACCAAATTTTGACTAAGTTGTTTGACCACAGAAGTTTGACTGCACATACTAGTTGATTGTAGTCTAAATATAGTTTGCAGAGCAGATTTGACAACAGGACTTGTGATCATTGACTGTAGGGATTAATTTAACCAGGAAAATGTTTGACCATCATTGAATAGTAGTTATTTTGATCAAGTTTGACTAGTATTTTGACTTGTATATTGGTACATATTTCTAGACAAATTACTGATTTGCAACCTTGCTAAAAAATATAATTTCTCCTCAAGAAAATATTGTTGGGTTTTCTCCCATGGTTGGGATTCCCAGGTGAAATTTTTTGTGTCTATTGTGCATGATTGTCTTTCTATAATATATACTAATTATGTTGCATCTACATTTGATATTTTATGAGTATAATTATTGAATATAGCAGTGGAATAAAAATACTATTTGAAAAATCATTAGGAAATGTTTATTAGGTAGAAAAATGTATTCTACTTCATTTTTCTTAGAAATTCAATAACCTATAGACTTAGTCTACCACCATACATGTTCCTTTACTTAGTTGTGAATGTTGAGAATATGAAACTCTATGATCCTTCCATGCTATTTTAGGAAGAGGAAAAAGTCCTATGTTTTGTAGAGGATTTGATGCCATATGCTCAAGAATGTTGAAATATGGCAACAATAATATTCCAATTTAATTTGTCCTTGAATTAAATTGTGAATTAAAATTGAACTTAGTCTTAACAACTACTTGGAAATACTTAATTAATTTATTTTAAACTAATTAGTTGGAGAAATTCAAGTTAAAAGTCTTTATGAAGTCATGCAAGAGTCACCCCTTAAATTAAGGAGATAAGATTGAGTTATATTTGACTTGTAATTAGTTAACTTAGTTTACTGAGTTAAATCTAGTTAAATTAGTTCCAAATTATTTGAGGAACTATTAGTGAGTTAACGATCCATTGATGAATGCATGCACTCAACTAGTGCTACTCTAGTTAAGTGAAGATTCCCTCATCAAAAACTCATGCATGTCTATTATGAGAAAAACCCAGTTGAGATTAATAATCAAGGACATTGTACTATCAGTTGTATGTGTTTTCTCATGGAGAAAACTCATGCATGCAGCCAAGGATTTATCCTTGAGGATTGTTGATCCGGATTTAAATAGGAATGCAACAAATTACAGAGAACCATAAACAGAGAGATGCAACGTAAATAATACTTCATTTCATTAGTGTAAAATACTGAAATATGCTTACAAACAGAAATGGAAATAAACCAGCTTGGGCGATGCTAGCTTATCTCTGAGAAGAGATGTGGCAGCTACATGCCTGTGAATTGTGTTACAATGAGGCTCGAAGGCCTATTTATTATTGAGAAACAATGGAAAACCCTTCACATCCCAAAATGTAACCCTAGAAGATGAAACGCCAAATTGTGGGCCCCATTTTGGGTAAGTTGGTACATCAACTTCTCGTGGTTGTAACTTTGGCACCCGATATTTGTTTGACGTGTACAATAGCTTGTTAGAAATATCTATCTGAGAACTACAACTTTGGGAAGAGAAACATTGGTCCACGGACTAGTGATGCTCCCAGATTCCCAAAAAACATCGTTTAGGGCCTCAAAATGGCTCCAGAAGTTCGGCACTCGAAAAAATGCTAAAAATAGTAAATTGTGCTACAATTACAGAAACTAAAAAACTGAAAGAGAAAGTTGTGGGGTCCAAGTGGGATAGGTGGGTGGCCACCAACATCCACCTGGATCAATTGCATAGTTTTGGAGGAGGGTTTTCCACTTGGTAACAGGGAATCATCCACAAGGAACAACGCAAGGAAATAGGAGCTTGGAGGGCAGAGAGGAGGGTTGGAGAGAAACCAAGATTTCCCGTGAGAATCTGTGAGGATTGTACTGAGAGTTGGCTAGCTATGAGAGCTAAGGCTTTGTATAATTCCTATGTATTTCCACCATGTATGATAATACAATAGTGTGGGGTTTTTAGCTGAGGTTTTCCCCAAAGTATTTTCATGTGTATTGTGCCATTGATTCTTCTTCTTCTAGTTATATTATTCAGCTCAATCTTTAAGCGTTCTATGTGTGCTGTGAACAATATACTAAGAAGAGAATTCGAAGTTGGAAGTTCGGGGTTGCATGTGAAAATCGAATTCATATCATACTTCAAGATTGGCCAATGGCGTTCTATGGCTTGAGACTTGAGTATGTCTTGGAAGGTAGCTCGACTTACATACCATGGAAAGATAGAATGGAGGCTATTTTAGAAGAAAATGGCTTGAAGGAATTCATTGATCAAGAAATCCCAAAGCTAGCTTCAACTAATGCACAAGAGTTGGCTGAGTGGAATAAGTGTGTGGCAAAGGCGAGACAGATCATCCTTGAGGGAGTTTGAGACCATATTGTCTTGAGTATCCATGGGAAGAATACTCCATTTTCAATGTGGAATACATTGAAGGACCTCTACCAGAATAGTAGCGACCAGAGGAAATTGGTGATCAAGGATTAGCTTTGAAGAATCAAGATGGAGAAGGGAAATACTATTTCCACATATCTGAACAAGCTCACCACCTCCAGAGATGAGCTTGGAAGTGTGGGAATAACTACTAGCGATGATGATATGGTGAGCCTCGCTCTCCTTGGCCTTCCAAAGAGTTGGAATAGCTACTAGGACTCTATGAATGGAAGGGAGAAACTGTCAGATTGGGAATGACTGTATTCAGATCTTATGCAGGAGGAAATCAAGAGGAGCACACAAGATGGTTCTTCATCCAAGAATGATGATGAAGAAAATCTGGCCTTAGCATGTAAGGCAAGGAAAGGGAAGGGGAATGCTTCCCATTTCAAATCGAATTCTTCTCATGGAGGGAAGAAGGGTGACATGTCTAAAGTAAGATGCTTTAATTTTCACAAGATGGGACATTATTTGACTAATTGCCCATCGAAGAAGTCCAAGAAGGGATCCTTGGAAGGATCGAAAGGTGATGCATTAGCCTCTCAGTTCGAAATGGAATTTACCCTCATCACATGCATGGTGTCATCAATGATGGGTTGTGTCTGGTATCTTGACAGTGGAGCCTCATTCCACATGACTAGTGATAAAAATTTATTCAGTGCCTTCGAGGAGAAAGACCTCAAGATGCGCATAGAGATGGGTGACGACGAAAAGTATAGTGTTTCAGGAGTGGGCACAGTTTCTTTTAAGAGGGAGCATGGAGCTCCTCTCACCTTGACAGATGTGATGTATGTCCCTGGATTGAAGAAGAACTTGGTATCAGTCGCGATGATTGTGCAACATTGAGTACGAAAGCAGAATTGGTGAAAATCCAAGACATTGGCGAGTTGTGGCACAGGTGGTTGGACCATTTGCATCATGGGGCTTTGAAGATAATGCAACATATATCTATAGTATTTCCCAAAGGTAAACTTGAGCAAGTTGACACATGCAAAGGTTGTACCTTGGGAAAGTACACCATGTCTTCCTTTCATGATCAAGATTGTCAAGCATAGGCTATCTTAGAGCAAGTTCATATTGATGTGTGTGGACCATTCTCGATGGCATACACAGTGAAGCAAAGGTATTATTTGATTTTCATTGATGACTATTCTCGTAAATGTTGGATTTATTTCATGCAGAAGAAGGACCAAACCTTCAAAAAGTTTTGTGAGTTCAAAGCTTTGGTCGAGAAAGAGTCAGGGAAGAAGATCAAGGCCTTGAGAAGTGAAAACGGTGGAGAATATTTCTCTCAAGAGTTTAAGGACTTCTGTGCAGTGGAAGGAATTAAACGTGAGTTCATGACACCTCATAACCCACAACAGAATGGGGTGGCCGAGAGGAAGAAAAAAACTATTGTAGGGGTAGCACTAGCAATGCTACATGACCAAGGCCTACCACTTCATTTGTGGGCTAAGGCATGCAACACAATGGTCTATTTACAGAATAGAAGCCCACATCGCATACTTGGGATGAAGACACCAGAGGAAGTTTTCTTTGGTAAGAGACCAGATATGGGTCACTTCAGGATCCTTGGCTCATCGGTATATTTCCATGTGACAAAAGATGCATGGAAGAATCTTGAGCCGACAATAGAGTTGGGGATATTTGTGGGTACACCGATACACCTCAAAACTTTCCTACCAGTCGGAGGACAATGGTTCACAAAGATCTCAAATTTGATGAGCAGAAGGCCATGCAAGTTTCCCTTGAGAGGGAGCTCCAACTACAAGTTGTGGAGGAATTGTTGGTTCCTAAGGAGGAGGAGCCTCAGACAGAGGAGGAGTAGCTGCATGCAGAGGTTTCAGAAGCTGACAGATTATTGGAGGATGTGAGAGAGAATATGGGAGCACCATCTTCTCAGCATAGACAGAGGAGGTCACCTGAGAGGTACACTGGATACATGGCCTTTGCTAGGGAATGTGTTGAGACCGAGCCATTTTCCTTTGAGGAAGCAATGCAACAACTGATTTTGGTTGATGCTATGGTGGAGGAATATGAATCCATAGTTTGTAACAGTGTTTGGGATGTGGTTCTGAGACCGTAGAACAAGTCAGTTGTGAGTTCCCGTTGGCTTTACAAGGTAAAGCAAGCTGTTACTGGTAGTGTGGAGAAGCTTAAGGCAAGATTTGTTGCCCGTGACTTTTCACAGGTTGAGGGGATTGACTATGATGAGACTTTTTCTCTTGTCACAATGTACTCATCTGTCAGATCTATGTTGGCACTATCAGCATAGATGGGTTGGAAGATCCATCAGATGAATGTGAAGACTGCATTCCTCAATGGCCAGATTGAGGAAGAGGTGTACATAGAGAAACTGAAGAGTGTACTGTATTCATTTGCAAAAGTTGGTTATGTGTTCAGATCCCTGAAATGTTTCATTGCATAGTTGATGTACATGATTTTCTTTCCAAATAAAGTTGATGTTCATTCACTTTGTTGTTAGTTAGATTAGATTAGCTAGGACTTTGATTACTTGTAAGACTTTGTTGATTCGGTTGAATGTACACTGTGCAGAGCATCTCTACCACTCTTTCATCCACCTAAGCTTCATCAAAGCCAACTGTTCCATCTCCTAGTTAGGTTCCTCGTCTCACATCTGTCCTTTTGCCCACGTAACCCTACCTTTCTGTGCAATCATTGGTTCAGCCTTCTTTGAGCCAAGTCAGCATTCTACACCTTCTCACCACTCCATCCACCAGTCCCTCGGTCACTCCAGGCCCCTATCCTACCTCCCTATCCATTCATGCATCTTTCATCACTCACCCACCCTCTAAAATCCAATTTTTAAACATCCTGTAGAAATTTCTGAACATCCTGTAGAAATTCCTGAACATCTTGTAGAACCCTTGCAGACTTCCTGTAGAAGCTCACAAATGAGGTTTCTTGATATCCAAACTTTGTGAAACTCTCTGGAAGGGTGTTTGGGACTCCTTAGATCCTCTCTGAACCTTCTCAACCTTTTCCAAGCATTTCTCCTCCTTGATCCACCCCTGCACAGTAAAGAACAGTGAAAGCATATGCATGATGAAATTGACAACTTAATAAAAAATAAAAAAAGATGTTTTCTTAGGACAAAGGTAGTCTAGACACATGTATTTTACCTTCATAGAAGTAATGGCATATGTTTTAGTAGTTTTTATTCTCATCTTTGCATCAGTAGGACTAATTGGTAGAATTAGGGTTTGCTAGGGTTTGCGCTTTCCTTCAGTGTTCCAATCTCTTTATCGCAAATAGATTAGCTTTCTTTGAGTAGCTTTCATCCATCAATTAAAAAGCTTCTTCTAAGAGCTCATAGAAGTTGGCTTAAGCTCCTAGCGGACTTGTGCCAGTTGACCAAGTGATAGTTGCGACAAGAGCTAGTACTTATGCATACAGCACCGTCGCTTCCAAGTTTGTTACGAACTACCGGGTTGATAAAAGTAAAGAAGGGAGTCCCAGGAGTTGCAACATTATTGCTACAATACTGGAGCCCACCATCTTTTTGGCACCATTTCTAGGGAAATGTTAGAGTATTGGTGATTGTTGCTTTTCTTCTATTTTCTCCTACAACCTTCTACTAAGTAGTTTATTTCATTTCCATTCTGCAATTTCATTTTCGCAAAAGTAGAGTAGAAATTTCCTGCTTTCATAGATTAGCATTTCAATTCTGCAAGCGTAGCTTAGCATTTCAATTCCGCAATTTCAATTCTGCAAAGTAGATTAGTCCTTTCCTGCTTTCATTTCAATTCCGCATTTTCATTTCAGCAAGATAGTTAGTTGCATTTCAATATATTTTAGTTTTACAGGTACCAGAAGAAAAAAACAAAAGCAATCAAAAGTCTTTCCATTTCATGCCTCGTAGGAACAGAGATAAAACCGACAAATTCTTACCCAACACCCCCATCACATCACTGAGTCAACCTTCTCTCTTGTCTGGTGACAGTGAGCCAGAAAAACCTATAGGTGAACCTCCTAAGATATACAAAAATCCTATAAGAGAAGAAGAGTTAGAGAACACTCCATCTGAAGCCATGGCTAACAACCGAAACGGTAGAAGAGAAGATGAGAGAATAGAAGGTGCCTTCCCTATCCGAGAGACTAATGGAGACATGAAAATGAAAAACTTAAGTCCCTCCACTTTACCTTACTTCCATGGATTGACTACTGAAGACCATGATACCTTCCTGTTTGAGTTTGTTGTCCTTTGTCGAACTTATGACTATGCTGAGGACGAGCAAAAGTTGAAACTCTTTCCTTCTACCCTCAAGGACGCAGCATTACGCTGGTTCATGGGGTTACCTGGAAACAGTATCACCACTTGGGCTCAGATGCAGAAAGCTTTCAATGCCAAATACTGGGACTACTGTAGATCCAAGGAAACTAAGGGAGAAATCTTTCATATGACCATGGGAAGCAATGAATCTTTAGAAGACTACGAGGAAAGGTTCCAACTCAGTTATAAACGGGCCTGGTGCACACTTGACCCGGAATATCTGAAGCTGGTTATGCTCCGAGGAGCCCCTGAAGACCTTCTGGACACCCTTAACATACTGGCTGGAGGAGACATCTACCAACTACCTTATGAGGACATAAAGACCGTGTTTAGAAACCATTCTAGGGCGGCCCGGAAGAGAGGTAGGGGGAATCATCTTTCAGCTAGTACCACCTTCTCCAAGCATGAGTTTGCTAACCAGATGGAAGACCTCAAGAGTGAGATGAGACAGACTATTTCCATGCAACTTGATACCTTCTGAATTCAGCAAAAGAAAGAGGACGCTGAGAGGGCTTTGGCCATTTTTTGTCCTAGATGCACGAGGAAGCATCCTAAGAATGAATGCCCATTGCACTCAGTAGAGGTATGTTTCATTTGTGAGGAAGACCACCCCACCAACCAATGCGCTACCTTGCCTGGATTTAAAGCCATGTACCTAGGGACTGAGGCAGCTAGTGAACCTCTCTACTTCCTCAACCAAAGGATGCCACATGGACCTAGACCTTACCAGCAGGGGATGCAAGGGACATCCCAAGCTTATTATAACCCCAACCAATCCACTCATATACCTTCTTAGGCCCCCCCTGCTCATCCTTCCTGGTTCGCACCTCCTCTGTGGTCTTATCCATCTCCATACCATACTCAACCTCCTCCTCATTCGTTTCACTCTCATGTCGAGTCGCAACCTCAGTGGAATGCACCTCAACCGGGGTGGAGGCCCCAGTACAACACTCCTCCCGCCATTCTGCCTCCACCACTGGCTCAACCACAACCATTACCTCTTGCTCCTCCAAGACAACCCCAGATGCCTGCTCAACTGAGCACGAACCCCAACAACAGACAGGCCCAACAGGTATATACTGGGGAGACAACATGCCCTACCTATGCTGTGGAGATCCAGGAGATCAACCTGCGATC
>APFE031637676.1:97703-118250 GCA_000404065.3 Pinus taeda
CTATTCTCAACTGGATTGCGCAGTAGAGGCAGGCAAACAGTGGAGGAGATTTGAACCCGTGACTTGTTCAGATCTGAGCTAGTTTGTGTGTAGCATGTGGAGATAGTACTGAGTACTTGTGAGGAGTATTGTACTATGTATTGTTACATGTTCTCTATCATTATAATATACAGATAGTTGGGGGTTTTCATCTGTATGCTTTCCCCATTACATACTGTGTTGATATGTGTGATTGATGTTTCAATGCGTGCATGCGATTGTTTTTTTAATTCCGCAAATTGATGATCGATGGTAGAGGAGGTTATGTATTATGCATGCATTCTAAAAATAGTGTATAATCAGGATAATCTCTATGAATAAGTGTTATATTATTCAAATTTCTACATGCAGTCCCTCATGGACACTGAAATATTTTACTTATGGTTGTCAGTAAAATATTTTTTGTTATAAATATATTTTTGTTTTAAATATCACATGTAAATGAAACATAGAATGAATTAGAAATAATGTGATATCAATAATATTATTTCTTGTCATGTGAAAAAATAGCATTTCTTCCTTGTAGTAAAAAGTAAATTATATTTTTTTACACACTACATTTATTCCTCATAATAAAAGCCAAAAGATTTTTTTTAACTTTCGATTACTTTATATCTCTATATAAAGTTATATAAGATTAAAGTGTAAATTGATGTATTTTCTTTTGTTATTACTATTTTTAATTTGCTAATTTAAATGATTATTTTACTATGTAGAGTGCCTCTCAACAATTAATCTAGATTTAATACAACTTAATCAACAAGAAGAAATCAACAAAAAATGACCAAAGGAGAGCACTCACCTGAACAATAAGAATAGCAAGGTCATAATGGATTGTTCGTTTGGCTCACCATGGGTTAATTAAACTATTAGTGGAAGGAGCCCTCCATACCTTCACAATCCCCATAGCATGGGAAATCTTCTGAAACATGACATTAGAAGATGATATAAATGCCCTCACATATGATCTCAGTCCTTCTAATAGTGGGGGAGAAAAGCAGCAAGGGGGGGAAGGGGAGGAAATTGAGGAACAAACAAAGAGGGAGGAAACCAAAAAAAAGGAGGAAGAAACCAAAACATAACAAAACCAACAGAAACAGAGAAAAAGACAGAAGGAGAGGAAAAAAGGGTAGAAAAGACAAAAGTGTCTCCTAAGACCCTAGAAAGGGAGGCAGCAGCTGCTCTCGCTGCCTTCAACACCCCAATTAGACCCAAACAAAAGAGGAAGAGGCAGACCTCAATGTATTTCAAGTCTAGTAAGAGCACAAGGATCAAACAAGGGAAGCCCCAACCTTCTTCTAAAGTGCCCATTGTAATTGAAGATTCCCCCACTGTCAAAGGGGAAGAATCTCCCTCTAAAACCCCTATCACATATGAAAGAGGGACTCCCATATCTTCCACTTGGAAGGAAAGAGTGCAACTATAGGACTCAAAAATAGTTCTACAGGAGGCACAGACTGTTCTACAGGAGACCCTGTCGAGACTACAAGAGACCGAAAAACTTGAAAAAAGACTAGAAGAACAGCCAAAGGGGAAGGAGGAAGTTACAAAGCCACAAGAACCTGACTCCCATCCTAGTTTGGGCTCTTACTACAATCTTCTTGAGGGGGGGAGAATCATTCCACAGAAATTTGCAATCCTACTTTTCTTTGAGTTGGAGAAAGAAAGAATAAGGAGCCATAGATGGATGCAAATCACCAAATCCAAGGGGGTAGAGGATATTGGCCACATGGTGAGCAAGCTTAGAGAAATGGGCAGGGAGTTAAGTGTTGTCAAACATAGAGAGGCAATCACAAGAACTCACCTTGAAACAGAAAATGAGTTGCTAAGAAGACATTTGCAAGAAAAAGAGACACAATTGGCATGCATGGCCAGCTGGTCTATAGAGGCACTACAGTGCAGAACACCAGCAAAATCATATGGATTATACCTCAAGGACCAATGGCTACAATTTTAGATAAAGACTTTGGCACATATAAGCACAATACCTTTCCAGGATTATAGACAGTTTATGGACCTATGTGACCAAATTTCATCATAAGACAAGGCAAAAATAGCAGAGTTCTATTTGCATAACATGGTCCTCACCAATATGAATGTGTGGGACCCCAATGCAAGGCTAGGGGACCTGCAACTAATGGCCATGGCATCATGGATGAATCATGAGGCATTAAGGGAAGCAGAGATAAGGAAGTTGATGATAAAGGAGCAGAATGAGCCCTTAATGATCAAAGTTGAGCCATCAGACCCCATGGCTCTCATCAGCACACATAAGCTGCTTGCAAGTAATCCCCAAATTGGCCCTAAGTATATCAATGATCAGGCTGAGGCCATTGCACATTTTGAGGATATGGAAATATTACTTGGTGATGACTATATTCATGCTTGTATGAGAACGTGGAATACACTACCACACAGTTTGCAGATCAGGGAGTTCACCCCCCAATAAGGATGAAAGAAGCATTAAGGAGAGTGCCATTATACAAGCACTCTATGCGGAATTTGAATGTCAATTGGATTGGCCTCAAATTGAGTCCCTCACTGCTGTTAGGCCTGCTAGAAGGAAGAAAAGAGGAAGAAGAGCAACAATAGTGGGAAGAGGTGGATAGAAAGGAGGGATTCCATGACAAGGAAAAGGACCTCACATCAGAAGTATGGGATGTCAGGGAGGCCATCAGGGCCATCAAAGATGAGGAGATGGACTAAGTTGCTCAGAGGATGAGCAACACCTTTAGTAGGGGGATGATGATGAGCCCCATAAATGGGTAATTATATGGGCTCATTTTTGCTCCTAACTTAGTTTAATCCAACATTCTCTTAGCTTATTATATTTTTTTTTATTATATTTATGCTTCTAGAGTGAGTTGGGTTGGTTATTATGCCATGGAGTCTAATATGTGTCTAATGTAGATTTTTGTTGAATTTTGGAGACAAAGTCAAAGATTTAATGGAGTATTGGCAGCAAATATTCGAAGAAGAAAAGGGAGAGGATTTATAGGAGGGTTTCCCCCTCATTTATGACTCCTCACTTCGAATTCTCCTTCATGAAGCTCAGAGCACAAACAACCAAATCAATGCACTAGGAGGCAACCGAGCAAGTGGAGGATAACTTCTCTTTATCTCAAGTTTTGGGAGCCAAGCCTCTCTGATTTTAAGGAAGTTGTTTGGAGCTTCAGTTGTATACATAGAGAGACCTAGGGCCTCAGTAGGAAGTTAGTCAAATTTTCGAATTTTTGTTGGAGCTTTTCTCTGCTCAACTTTGAGCTTACTTTTGTTGACAGTTTCATGTAATCCTATTATTATTTTGATAATAAAGATGAGATCCTTTTTGAGCTAGCTCTAAGTTACCTTAGATGGCTGAAGCTCTTGGGTTAGGGCCCAATCCAAGTAGCCAAGCTCCTCTTGTTTGTATTTATGTGCTTTGTTTCAGTTTATGAATTAGTTGTTGTTAGATAAATCTCTTTCTTGGTTAAGAATAGGTTGCTTTTGGTGATTTAGAAGATTGTTTCCATTTTAATTTTCTGTAGCAGGTTGAATAGTGATAGAAATAAGATACAAAAATACCATCAATAGATCCTTGGCCTCCTTTCCTCCCTTTGGTACTGTGAACTGAGGCCAAGACCCTCTTGTTGCCACAAAAACACAGATTTGCCTTCTCCATGGGATTTCTAGTGTTGTAGTTTGTTAGAAGGTTAATTCTTTTCTTTAGATCTATTTCACCATGCTCATTTCTATCTTGCAATAAGTTTCCTTCCATGCTTTCTCTCATTATAACATTTTATAGCATTTCTTTCCATAGCTTGTAGTCTAGATTAGCTTGATGCAAAATTCTGTTTTTGATGTACTTAGTTTCCTTGCTTGATTGATCTCCTTGTTTGATTTTCAGGTCCTTTTGCAACAAATATCTTCCCACAACAAGTTAGCTAATTAGCCATCACAATATCTCTTTGATATATGCCCCACAGGTCGCCCAAAGTTCATTTCAAATCTGCCTTAGTTTTCTGCACTTTTCCATAGACTTTCCTCTCTTTCCTTGAACAAATCTGACCATATTTCTCTCTCCTAATCATTATTGATGGACCCTAGACACCTTAACACATCATATTAGCCTTCAAATACCCTTTCCACCCTCTTTCCTACCTTCAAAGCCTCCAAAACTACTCTCGGCATCCTCCTGTAGACTTCCTGTAGACCTCCTATAGATCCCTTGCAGTGTCATGTAGATTTTCCTGTAGGCTTGTTTTTGAAGTCCGATTGTGGCAAAAGCCTCTAGAAGGCCACCTGAGCCCTCCTAGGACCCATCCACACCATCCTACACCTCTAAAAATCCCAAATTCACCCTCCACCGCCACCTAATCTCTGCCACATTCACAATCAAATAAATTACATGCACGACAATTTCACATAAAAATACATAAAAATTCAAAAAGATGTTTTTTGCTCATTTACTTCTAGAAATAGCTTGATTAGATGTTGTTTACTTCCTAAGTAGGTAATGGCATTCATTTCATGGTTTTTCATCTCTCTTTCTGCAAAAGTAGGACTAGTTCGTTAAGTAGGGTTTGCTAGGTTTACTTTACATTTCAGTCTTCTTTTTCTTTCTGCAAGTAGAGTAGCCTCTCTAGAGTAAGCTTTCATTTCTTTCATCACATATAGAGCTTCTTCTAGAATCGATAGAAGTTGGCTTGAGCTCTTAGTGATCTTGCGCCAGCTGACCAAGTGACAGCCTACAGTAAGAACTAGTACTTGTGCATACAATACTGTCGCTTCCAAGTTTGTTACGAACTACCAGGTTGATAAAAGTAAAGTAGGAAGCCCAGGAGTTGTAGCATTATTGCTGCAATACTGGTGCTCACCACCTTCAAGTCATTTCAACACACTTGGGATCTCTTCCTCTTTAATTGTCTTTGGGTTTTAGTAGGAGGAGAGATCCTAAGGGATAATGCTGCCCTAATCCAGAGGGTAGAAGCAGGAACTGCCGAGAATAGTTGGAATTGTTGGAACTGTTGGAATTGTCAAAATTGCCAGGAAAAGATGGAACTGCCGAGAATAGCCAGAATTTCCAAAACTTGAGGAACTATCGGGAATAGCCAAAATTGCCGGAACTACTGGGAACTGTCGGAACTGTCGGGAACAACCATAACTGCCTGAACTGCCGAGAATAGCCAGAATTGCTAAAACTATTGGGAATTCCTGGGAATTGCTGGGAATTTTTGGAACAACTGGGAAAGCTGACGCAGAGGGCAGAAGCTGGAACTGCCTTAACTGCCAAAAAAGCTGGAACAACCGGAATTGCTGGAATAGCCAGAATTGCTAGAACTGCCAGAATTACCGAGAATAGCCAGAATTGCCGAAACTACTGGAACTACTGGGAACTGCCAGAATAGGTGGGAAAGTTGACACAGAGGGCAGAAGCCAAAACTGCTAGGAACTACCAAAACTACTGAGAATAGCTGAATTTCCGGAACTATCGGAACTACTGAGAACAATCAGAGCTGCCGAAACTACCGGGAACTGCCAAAAAAATAAGAGCATCTGTCTCCGAAGGAGAGCAACATGCATGGGACAACTAACTAACATTGGGACAGTTGTATGGTACTTAGCAGCAAATACAACAAGCATGCAATGTTACAGCTAGCATACAAGGGACAACTACCATGCAACAACAAGCATGTTAAGGACAACAAGCATGTTAGGGACAATAAGAAAGCTAGGGGCTAAGCAAGAAAGATGTAGCCAACACATAGGCTAGTATGGCAACATGGTGCAACAATGACACATAATTCAGTACAATGATGGGTACATTCATGATTAATGAAGCATGATGAGATGCAACATAGTGATGATGGGTACAACATGGTGCAGCACGGTGAGGTGCAACATGATGACGAAATGCAGCACAACGATAGGTGAAGGAGTCATCTTCGAGAATCAATTGAAGCAGCATGTATTCAACTAATCTCATGTATCATATTCTTAGAGATGATCTATGCTCTTATCTAGATAAGTCAAAGTGTTGACTTCTATTGTAAACGTACTATCTCTCTCTCTCTGTTGAACTATTGAAGAACATATAAGAAGAATTGATGATCAAGGGTTTCCCCACATTGGGGTTTGTCCCTGGCTAGCGCCACATCTTGTTTCCTCTTGTATTGGCTTGTCTTCAGCGATTTATGTTATGTTCTATATGCAGTTTACTTTAATGGTGATGTGATTGCTAATTTGGAAAAGATATTGAGCTAACTGTGAAAATTGAAATAAATTGCTCTAAGCATAGAACATACCTAAAATTCAACAATATGTGTTGAATGAATTCAAGAAATTATGTGCATCAGAATGAATTCAATGGGAATTAATATCACCCCATAACCCACAACAAAATGGGGTGGCCAAAAGGAATAACAAAAGTATTGTGGGAGTTGCATGGGTGATGTTACATGATCAGGGCCTACCATTGCACTTATGGGATGAAGCATGAAACAAAGTTGTATATGTGAAAAATAGGAGTCCTCATAAAATTCTCAAGATGAGTACACCATAAGAAGATTTTTCTGGTAAGAAACCAGATGTGGCACACTTCAGGATCTTTGGTTCGTCAATTTGATGTCATGTTACCAAGGATGCAAGGAAAAATCTAGAGCCAACAACTGAGTTGGGTGTACTTTTGGGGTACACTTATACACCTCACAAATATATGGTGTACCTTCAATCGCATATGATAACAATGGTCAATATATATGTGAAGTTTGATGAAGAGAAATCCATGAGATGTTCCCTTGAGAGCAAGCCTTAGTTGCATGCAGATGAGGAGCTTTTAGCTCCAAAGGAATAACCTCAGAATTATGTGGATCAACCACATGTAGAAGAAAAGAGAGTGGAAGAACCCACTCATGCAGAGACTTCCAAAGATGGAAGGAAGTGCACAAGAAAAGCTGATAGATTGAGGCATGATGCTAGAGAGAATGTGGGAGCACCCACATCACAGTGCAAGTAGAGGACATCACTGGATCGGTACACTGGATACATGGTTATGATTAGAGAGAGTGTAGAGATTGAGCCATCCTCATTCAAGGATGCAGTGCAACAACTAGTATGGGTTGATGCCATGGTAGATGAGTATGACCCCATTATCAAAAATAGTGTTTGGGAAATGGTCCCAAGACCAGCAAACAAGTCAATGGTGAGTTCCAGATGGATTTATAAGGTAAAGCAAGTAGCAGATGGGAGTGTGGAGAAACAGAAGGCTAGATTTGTGGCCAGAGGGTTCTCTCAAGTGGAGGTAATTGATTACGAGGAGACCTTTGATCCAGTAGCAACGTACTCTTCAATCAGATCTATTCTAGCACTTTCACCAGAGATGGGATGGAAGATACAACAAATGGATGTGAAACATAGTTCCTCAACTGAGTGATTGAGGAAGAGGTGTACATTAATGATCTGCAAGGATTTGATACCTTCAACAGAGAGTCCCTTGTGTAAAAATCAAGTGAGAGTTGTATGGATTGAAACAAGCACCTCATGTTTGGTACACCAAGATTGAAAGGTATTTCACCAGGTTGGGCTTCACCAAAAGTGAAACAGATACAAACCTTTACCATAATTGGTTGAAGGTAAATTGTTGATTATAGTATTATATGTCGATGATTTAATTCTAACAAGTGATGAGAAGCTAGTAAAATCTTGCAAAGAGGATCTTGCAAAAGAATCGAGATGAAGGACCCGGGGCTCATGCATTATTTCCTTGGTATGGAAGTATAGAAAGGAGATGAGGAATTCTTTGTCTCTCTGGGAAAGTATGCCAACAAGATATTGAAGAAGTTCCACATGAAGAGAAACAAACCCATGGAGACTCCTCTACCAGATAATTGGAGGAAAAAAGATGCTACTTTAGGTGAAGTAGTGGAGGCTACTATTTACAAGTAGCTTGTGGGTTCACTTGTGTACTTGGTGAACACATGCCCAAACATATCTTTTGAAGTTAATCAACTCAATCAAGCAATCGTTAAGCCAGCCAAAATTTATTGGAAGGCATCTAAACATGTGTTGAGATACCTCAGAGGCACCACTTAGTTTGGTCTTTGGTACAAACAAACATAGGGAGTGAAGCTTTAAGGTTTCACATATGCATGTTGGGAAGGGATTCCATCTAACAGGAAGAGAACATTAGGGGGAATCTTCAGTATGAGGTCAACAGCAATTTCTTGGTACAACACCAATCAGAGATCAATTGAACTTAGTTCAGTAGAAGCAAAGTACATGACTACTACTCAAGCAACTTGTGAGGCTATCTGGATGAGGAAGATCCTTGTTGGGTTATTTGGTCAGCAAATGGATCCTACAGTGATTTACTGTGACAATCAGAGTTGTATCAAAATCTTTAAGAATCCATTTTTTCATGATTGTTCCAAGCATATTGACATATGGTATCACCATCTACAAGATTGTGTGCAAAGAAGAATCATGTTGCTGGAGTACATTCCTACAGAGAAACATGATGCAGACATCTTGACTGAGGCACTGTCAAGAGAAAAAATTGAGTTCCATAGAGGCGGGATTGGGGTATCTGATAACCCCTTTCTTGTTGAGAGGGAGTGTTCAAAATGCAACAAGAAAATCCTAATTTAATTTTTTCCTTGAATTAAATTAGAAATAAAATTGTAATTCCACATCACAAGACAACTTGTACGAGTTAACTAAGTTAAATTGACTTAATTGGCTTAGTTAATTTGAATTGATGGTCTAACTGGAGTCATGCAGAGTGTCTCCTACATTATAGGATCCCTAGTTGAGTTTATTTTGAGTTTTAATTAATTAATTCAGTTTAACTAAGTTAAAGTCAGTTAAACTAGTTCCAAATGATGGAGGAACTAGTAGGAGGTCAGACAGTAGGGTGTTGCTTCAAGTGTTCAACCAATTAACTGATGATTCACTCATAAATAACTTGTGCATGTCAGATATGAGAGTTACCCAGTTGAGATTGGAGTTCAGGGACATTGTACTATCAGTTGTATAATCATATGAATTGTACAAGTGGTGCATACAGTCAAAGGAAGGCCTATGAGGATTTCATAATTCCAATTGAGTAATTTCCCTAATTAATAGGGGGTTAATTCCCAAGGAAACATCTCAAGGAAATAGGGACTTGGGCAAGTAGGAAATTTGTTAAGTATTGGCCTGGGCTTGTCTAGGAAGTTGTGAGACAAGGAGAGATAGTGCAGAGGTTGCTTGGGCTTGAGCAAAGCATTGTAATATTCTCATATTCTTAGACTAATGCAATACACAAATAGCAGGGGTTTTTAGCAATGGATTTCCCTAGGAAAACATTGTGTAATTTTTTGATCAAATTCTTTCTCTTGTATGCTTCGTGATTTCATGATCATTTAATTTTTTCATTGATGAGTAGAGTAGATTCAATTCTATTATTTTAGTAAATTACAATTATAAATTTGAATCTATAATGGATTTCTATAATAAACATGTAATCACATAGAGAATACTTATTTGCATAAATAGTTCAACTGGTTGTGAGATATCCATGTTTCTCATAACCATATAACATGTGGTTCATAAGCTCAAACACACATCAGCCTTGAGATGGGACAAAAACTCTAGGAAACAATTGAAAACCAATAGCAAAACCCTTGCCATGGCACCAACCCGAACAACCTTAATCACCAGCCATTAGCTCATGTCACCCTGACTAACACCCATGTGGCGTAGGCTGAGTGATCTAGGTGGATATTGGTGGCCACCCACCAATTCCACTTGGACCCCCACCATTGCTTCTTTCAGTTTTTCAGTTTCCTTAATTGTAGCACAGTTTACTATTGTTAGCAGTTTTTAGGGTCCTAAACTTCCGTAGCTGTTTTGAGGCCCTAAACGACTTTTTTTTGGAAATCTACAGCTAGTGATCTTATGTCTAAACTCATCTTTTCCATCGTAGTCCTCGGAGATATATTTCCAACGACCTATCATGAGCATCAAATAGAGATAATATGACCAAGTCACGACCCTGGGAAGTTGGCTATCCAACTCAGCCCAATGGAGCCCATAAACTCTTGGTGTTACATCTCCTCGGGTTAGGGTTTTGGTTGTTTAGATTTTGCTCTTATTTTTCAAGAATAAAAAGGCCCTTGAGCCTCATTGTAAGGCATTTCAAAGTCATGTAGCCGCCACATCTCTTCTCAGAGATAAGCTACCATCACCCTAGCTAGTTTATTTCCATTCCTGTTTGTAAGCATATATCAGTATTTTACATTAATGAAATGAAGTATTATTTCCTCTGCATCTCTATGTTTATGGTTATCTCTGTAATTTTCTACATTCCTATCTAAATCCGGATCACCGAGTCCCTCCGTGGTGACTACCTTTCAAGGTGACTTAGGGTTGGCTAGGATAGTCTCTGCTTATAACTATAGGAGCTTTGTTGTTTTTCAGTGCCCAAGTGCTAAACAAATGGACCGAAATAAACTCCATAATCATTGCTGAATCCCAAACCAGGACTCTCCAACTATCTCTGAACCAAGTTCCCCACTAGAACTTGATAACACCAAGCCATAATTATGGCCATAAAACCCTTGGAGCCGCCCACACCTTCAAGCCACTTCGGGGCTCACATAAAATTTGGATGCATCCCATTGGTATGGTTCACTGAATGACCGCACCCAAGCTAGTTCCAAAGTCCAACCCAAGGACTCCCTCGCTCCTCAGTCACTAGACTGAATTTCATCCTCCATCCAACCATCAACGAATGAATTAATGAATAACAACAAAGGGTATTCTTTTTTTTTGCGTGGCCTTATCTTGACATGTGGCACATTCTAGAGCCACGTGGGGCCTCGGGTGGAATTTTCACCAAAACAAGCCAAACTATTGCCTTTTTCATAGAGTTGTGGCCCCCCATATGCTTTATGTGGAGTGGGATCTATAGCTAGCATGAT
This sequence comes from Pinus taeda, assembly GCA_000404065.3. Classification (NCBI taxonomy): domain Eukaryota; kingdom Viridiplantae; phylum Streptophyta; class Pinopsida; order Pinales; family Pinaceae; genus Pinus; species Pinus taeda. The sequence goes on from APFE031637676.1 coordinate 108,683, forward strand.
TTTATTATTAATATTGTTTAATTACATTAATTACAAATTCAGGCTTTGTAGCCCCACAACCTTTACAGGCTTAGACATATATCTACGCATGCAAGCCCCACAATATATTTTACATCTACATGGGTACACATGCCACAATATATATGTTATGAAACCAGCGCACAAAAAGATAGAAAATATAGATCAACACCTTAGAATTCAACCTCTTTGAGGGGGAAACCTCCTTTACATTACATAAATGAACAATTCTTTGATGATACAAATGAAAATACCTCCTTTATATATATAGGAGTCTAAGGGGTCATAATATAATCAGAGCCGACATATCAATATTAATGTAAGGGCATAATAATAACAATAGTGGGCTTCTATGGGGCACAATAGTAACAATATGGGTACTACATGGGTACATCAATATAATAAGGGGGTTGTACTAATAACAAAAGGGGTTACACTAGTCATATAGGGGCCTAACATGCCCCTCTCCTTCAAAAAGTGTTGTCCTCAACGCTTGAGTAATTCTTGATGCTTTTATATAAAATTCTTATCCTCCCATTTGGAATCTTCAGCGGGTAATTTCTTCCACTTGATGAGGTACTCTGAAATTGATTGATTTCATAGCTGTCGGGTTCTTGTTTCTGTGACTGCTCTAGGTTCCAATATGATTTTTCCTTCCTCTCCAATTTCTGGCAATATTGTTTGAATTGGGATCTTTTGCAAATTTTGAATAAATGGCTATACTTCTTTGTCATTCTTCCATTCATCCCTTGCTTCGTTTATCCAATCTGGTTGGATAATAGAAATAGCACAAAACAATGCTTCCATGTCCTCATCCTTTCTTGAGAGTACATCTGCAACAAAATTTTGCTTCCCTTTTCTATAGATGATGTCAAGGTCATAACCCAACATATTTGTGACCCATTTTTTTTGTTCTTCTAAATATAGTAGTTGTTCTAGAAAGTATTTAAGACCATCATGATCCATTTTTACCTTGAAGTGTCTTCCCATTTTGGTAAGGTCGCCATTTCTTAAGTGCATATAGTATTGCCAACATTTCCTTCTCATAAATAGCTTGCTTGAGATGTAGCAGTAAAAATACCCAATCACCTACATCAAAACATTTTTCACTACGATGTTGATCTACCTATTGTTTCATTCGATTTTGCACCAAAGTGGCATTATCCTTTAACATTTGGAGAATTTGTTGTTGATGCTCGATGTGATCTTTCACTACTTGAACCTTTTTCTTCTTGATATGTCCTTCTATCTTTAGAGTTTGAGGAGTGGTAATTTCTTCCAATCCTTTACAAGATATTGTCGAATTCAGTTCTTGATGTCGATGTGATCTTTCACTTCTTGAACATTTTTCTTCTTGATATGCCCTTCTATCTTGATAGTTTGAGGAGTGGTAATTCCGACCAATGAATTACAAGATATGGTTGGATTCATTTCTTCTTTCTCTAGGGTTGGGTCCTGGTGTATATCCTCTTCTTTTGATGTTTCTTGATCCTTTTCTTCCTCCTCTTCATACTCTATGTAAAATAATTTCTTCTCAACACACTTATGACCTTTAGTGCATTTGCTATCACAATTGTAACAAAGCCTTTTTTATCTTTTTTCTTCCAATTGTTGTGATGTAACCCTTGTAGGTTGTGGAAGGCTAGAAGAAACAACACATCCATCTTTATAGTTGAGAGGGGTAGACTTCCTTGTTGCCATAATTTTACTTTCCACTATGTAACAAAGCCCTTTTACTCTTTTCCAATTTTTGTGGTGTTGCTCTAAAGAAGGTGTTGTTCTTTGTATCCTCATAATGTGCTATCATTTCCTCCATGAAAATTGACCATGTAACAAGTTGTTTACGAGAAAAAAGCCCTTTATACCATAAAAATTGATCCAGTTCTAAATATGAAGATGCAATACATACCTTTTGTAAAAGTGGTACACCATGTAGATCAAAATATTTCTCCATCTGAAGTATCCAATTTACCGGAGCCTTGCCATCAAACTTCCCCATCTTACTTTTTCTTGATTTTAGGAGCTCGATCTTGAAATGACTGTAACTCTGTACTTTCTGATCTTTAATTTCTGAAATTACAGCCTGCAGTAGCCCTCTGCATCCTCTTTCCAATGCCACCAGTCTGATCCAATTTGGATTCTCCAAGGAAGAGTTATGCCAAATCTCCCACAGTGACCTAATTATAAACTAGTTCAGTAGATCTAACTTGTATGACGTGCCACGTGTCACTATTTCGACCTTTGGCTCTGAAAACTATATACAAGAAACTACAGTCCGTCCTCATTCTGTACCTTCTTACAAAATTTCAATCCGATGCTCAGAGAGAAAGTTATGATGATTTTCCCTAGGTCACTTGTTTGGAATGTAATTCAGGAGTCTGCAAAAGGACCAACTTCCTCAGATCATATCTCCGCAAATATAGTGAGAGAAGCTCTGAAATTTGGCCCCAAGGTTCAGTGTGATTTCTTCTCAAAGGGGGTTTCTTTTTCGCTTCTGAAACATCGCGGCTAAAAATTATAGTGAAAATTCCACGATGACCTATTTGGAGCAGCAAAACCCTAGAATCCGAAGCTCTGATACCAAATGTTATGAAACTAGCTCACAAAAAGATAGAAAAGATAGATCAATGCCTTAGAATTTAGCCTCTTCAAGGGGGAAACCTCCTTTACATTACATAAATGAAAAATTCTTTGATGATACAAATGAAAATACCTTCTTTCTATATATATGAGTCTAAGGGGTCATAATATAATCAAAGCCGACATAACAATAATAATGTAAGGGCATAATAAGAACAATAGTGGGCTTCCATGGGGCACAATAGTAACAATATGGGCACTACATGGGTACATCAATATAATAAGGGGGTTGTACTAATAACAATAAGGGGTTACAGTAGTAGTATAGGGGCCTAACAATATAACTTGGCTCACCAACCTATAATTAAATTTATCTAGCTCACCCACCTATATAGCAATGTACATACATTTACAACATTGTAAACGGGCGAGGTATTACATTCCTGCCCCCCTTATTTTATGCATTTTCCTCAATGAATGATATATCCACAATCTAAATCCGCTACCACAAAATCTCACAATCCATGTCCTTTTCTGTGGCTTCCTTTAGAGGAATCCTCCATGCTTCCAGTGCCCTCTACACATCAACAAGATTAGAGGTCCTTGCCCTACACCAATGAGCGTACACTTACAACATTGTTATCATCACACCTGGAGGACAACAAATAAATGGCATTAATATTTGTAGCAATTCATTCTAATATATGTAAGCATATATAAGGACATACACATATATGTTTTCTTGTTTTCAACAAGAATCATCAATGACCAAGAGCATCCCATATAAAACACACAACATATTATGAAGTATAAATTTTCATGGAATGAAAAAACCATATCTAAACCCGACTTCCTAGTGCCTCATCCATAGGCACTATTCCTGCATACAATTATTATATATAATTCTTGTATGTACACATATTTGTTTCTACATTTTTTATTGCCTTCATTCATGCCAATCTTTCTAAATTTATATAATAGCCATCTTGGAAATTTTGTATCAGCTTGTTACAAGTTTTTGTAACATGTATATAAGGCTTGTTAGAAGATTTGTTACAAATTTCTATAACCTATTATCACCCAGTGACCAACCGGTCACAAACCTATTATGAAACCGTCACGACTTGTGACTAGTCTAGCTTTGGTAGCCTACGACGGTCTTGTCACCTACTTGTGACAAGCCTATTATAACCTATAAGGTACCTACCATTGACATATGACAAATCTACCTATAGTCCAATGTAGTTGTTATAACTCAGTGTCCAGTCCGCGATAACCTACTATAACCTGTAATATGCCTATCATTTACCTATGACCAATCCACTTGTAACACTTTGTTACAACCTACATACAAATCCTATTAGTAAACATGTTACAACTTGCAGGAAACCTGTCATGGGCTTGCCATGACACCTAGTATGGCCCTACGACCTATCATAACCTGCATACCAAACTTGTTAAAAGATTCATTGTATGCCTGCTACAATTTCTACTCTATAATAAATAAGTAAAAAAACTTGTTATAACTTGCAATAAATGTGTTACAATATGTTATGACATTGTCATCCACCTGCAAGAAAATCTATGATAACCTAGCATTAATTTGTCACTAACTTGTGACAAAGTTGTAGTGACTTGTATCTAACCCTATTATAAAGCTTATCACCACCTAGTATAACCTGTTATAACTTTGTCATGATCTGTCCGAAGACATGTTAATCCTGTATAACTCATATCACTTATATGTGACCAACCTCAAGTGGTAACATGTTACCAACCTATGATTTCCTATAGGAAACCTATTATACCACCTGTCTCCTGATTATGCCACCTGAATCCTTGTAACAAAATTTTACAATATTTTGTTACAAATATGTCTTGGCTTATCACCATCCTTGTGACAACCTGGTATAGTCTATTATCAACTTGTTACCACCCGTGACAAATCTGTCATAGTCTTGTAAGGAACTTGTCGTACCTGTAATATACACATTATTCCCTACTAGGAATCAATCATACCATCTATATCCCTGCAACAAAATCTTCCTACATTCACCACATAAGGTTCTTACATTCAATTCATGGTAGGCATAGTATTTGTTGTTCCTATATGCAATTTCTCTCATATTTTGCCACAATCCTGTATATGAACTTGCTTCATTGCCAAGTTGGTGCTTTTCCAATACTTATAATGTATCAGTGCACAAATATACTTAATTTACATTAGAACACCAAACAATATTATGACTAGTATATTTACTTGAACCAATCATGAATCTTGTGATAGCTAATAATAATTATTTAATCATAAAATCAACAATCGATTCACAAATATTCTATTCTTAAAATTTCAATGTGTAACTTTTATATTCATACACAAAAATATAAGGTGTATGAATTGAATTAATACTTATATGCAATAGTTAATGAGTGGTCTTCATGGGAATCCACTTGCCCATGACTAGGTACATGCTCGGTCTCCTTCACTAGCTAAGGTACCAAGCCTCAATGACCTCCAAGTTGCTGCTTTTCTAGGGCTTCCAGGCACCCTTCAAGCCCTTGAACCATTGTCTTTGAATTCAAACACATAATTCATCTTGTCTAATTGTACTTTACCTTCCCAGGATAGGCATGCCCTTCACTGGTTGACAATCCCTCAGGAAATCATCTTACCAAGGCTTTTAGGAGAGTGGAGAGCATAGACCTATTAACAACTTGTGCTCCAGACAATTGTTGTCCAGAGAAACTACAATATCAATGACATAACAACCATGATTAGATTATATATGAGCTATTGCATAATCACTTCAACATATCACTAACACACAACATGTAATCATCACACACATGCTCATACATCACACACATATGTTCACATACAACACATACACTCATAAATCACATTTAATATCACTAGCATAGATCTATCTTAAGTATGGGTCTAACATGAGCCGAGAGGGATCAAATTTCTTCACGTGCAAACTTCTTTAGAGTGCAAAATACAATGTGTAATTTTTCATTGTTTAAATTGTATTTTTGAATGCCATATAGAGTAGATATATCACCAAATAAACATTTTAACCATAAAAAACTTATTATTTTCATGATATATAGATACTTTTTTTAAAAATGATATATAATATATACATATTAACATTAAATATTTTACCATAACATGTATATCGAGAAAATTAAAATGAATTTTTTATTATTAATATATTTTTAAGTATATGTCAATATTAATTTGTATTAAAATATTTTATTGATAACCCACATTGAATATTTTTTTATACTTCTAATTACTTTACAACATATTCATTTTTTTTAACTATAGCCCACACTATTTTTCTATTTAGAGCATAATTTGTTTTTATTTTAAAGTGGCAGATGGACAAACATACTTACACATTCCCTTATACTTGCCTGTAGAATGAGCCTCTTGGCTTAATAAGACAAACAACAATGGACATGTTTAGAAAGATCCTCCTGCTAAATATTTGTCTTGTTCAATTCTACCAACCAGTTGTACCTCATACCATTGTTGCTCTTATAGATGTACTTATATCTACTCCCCTGTTATAATGGCAACCATTTATTCAATCATTTCCCATACCAGCCTATGTCATTGTTAAAGTCATCCCAACCCTTTAACTTCTGGGATGTTTTCTTCAACATCCTTGCCCATATTCAAATTCTAGTTTTGTCATCATGTCCTTCCAGTCAATAGATTTCCATTCACTTCTCACTTGCCAAATTCTGATCCTTGGGCTAAAGGATATGCCCTCCAGAAGGTTTAACCAAACTTCTTCCTTTTCAATACCTATAACTTTTTGTGAGATTTTCCTCCACAATCTCATCTTACTTCAAATTCTCTGGGCTTTTTAGAATGTTCCCCATGTCCTTAGATTTCTATTGACTATTTGTTTGTGTCGTTTTGATACTGGGAAAAAAGTTATGCCCTTTAGAATCCTACAACCTTTTAAGGCATTTTTACCTCTTGAAAAACCCCTGGAGCTTTCTTTGCAGCTTTTGTGGGGGTTGGGAATTGAACCCAAATGTCTAAGTTTATCATTGTATTATGGTCAAAATTATCTTTCTTTTAACTAGTTTTTTTTTTCAACCGAAGAAATCACACCTAGAGCAGCTCTCAGGCGCACATAGTCTTGCCAGAGATTGGACCAGAAGACTTGTGGGGACCAAACTTCCCCACCTAACCATTGGACGACAACCACGGGACTATCTTTTGACTAGTTATGGGTCAAGTTTCGATTGTTGGGTGCAAAGATATGCCCCTACAAAGTTTTAATTCTTCTTTCCTTTCTCTTTGGTTGTTTTTTCCCCGAGGCTCTTTAGCTGTTATGAACCTTACCTTCATTTTAAAATTTGACATTTGGGCGCCCTCAGATTTCCTCATGTGAGCATGTCTATGTCACTCATGAAAACATAGGCCACATAGCCAACCACGACTCTCCTCCTCATTGGCCACCTTAATGTCCATCCACATCACCTTAGTGCACTTGTGGTTGTTCATTTCACCCTATTTGTGACATATTTGTCCATTTCCCATGTTTAGTGTGTGTATATTATTATTATCCAATTTTAAGATCAAGGGACCCACCTCCACATAGTGACTTGATACTAAATCTAAAACATTCAGTCAGCCCTATAATTTTGAACCTGAACTTATTCCTCTTAAATTACAATATATATATAATATATTATATATATATATATATATATATTATACTATAATATATATATATATATATATATTATATATATATATATATATATATATTATATATTATAAATATATTATATATATATATAATACACATGGTCCTTGCGCCACATAGACCCACACATCAGCACGAAACCAAAAGAATATGTTCGATACCATCTAGGTCCACACACCTGCCCGGAACGAAAAATATTATGTTGTATAACAAAATATGTGCATGGGGTCCTCCACGCAGTGGATGCACCCCACACATTACTACAAAGGTGACATACCAAACAAATTTAACACGCCCATATGCCTCCGTGGTATGCACTTCACGCGCCCCCGGGGTCGACCATACACCCTTAGTGCCAAACAAAAATAACATAATATTTTAATACCATTATTGTTGAGATTTTTCTGTTGTAATCAAAATAGACAAAATCCCAGTGTGTGACAACAATAGAAAATCTGTTGCTGGATTATCTCCAGGTTGTTGGGAGCAAATTAATGCATCCTAAATTTGATGTGAGAGCAGTTAAATTTTCTCTGCTATAAAATAGGTTGTCATACGGATAGCTGGGGGAGAGTGTGTGAGGATTTCTTGATGTAATCTCCAAATTTTGATTAATATATTCCTGATGCCTATGTTTGGTGGACGTAGCCTAGATTGGTTGGGTGAACCACGTTAAATACTGTCTTATGTGGTTGTTTATGTTTCTGCTGTGTATTTATTTATTTTCTGTGCACCTGATCCAACAATTGGTATCAGAGCAATGTTGGAGGTGCTGAGATTGCATGCTGGAGGGTGAATATCACTGCTGCGCGGAATAGACCAGACCTGCGTGCTGGAATTGGGCGCATTAGTGGAGTGCTGTGCGGTTGCGTGGATTGTTGTGCTGTGGATAGCCGATGCGTGGATTGCTGTGCGGTGGATAGCTGGTAACGTTTGCGTGTTAAAACGTTGTAACTTGCTTGTAATATTAAATGGCTGGTGCATGTTTTATTATTGCTAGTGCGCTATCTGATTGGGCTATTTTGAATGGATCTGAAACTGCATGTTAATAACAGTCGAAATGTGACTCTGAATAGTGACCAGAAATAGCCCCTCCATGTTTTGTCATTGCTCTTGCGCATTTTTTTAAAATAGCCTCTGCGTGGTCTTTTCTTTTTAATTGTCAAATGGCATGCAACAATGAAACTTCAATGTAATATTCCATAGCTTCAATGTACGTCCCTTCAATTTTTTTGTGAAATCGTTGTGTTGTGAAGAGCACTCTGCGGACGTGTATGGTTGTGTATACCAGGTCTGCCCCGGAATTTTATTTGGAACAGCCATATTAAAGCCAATGAATTTTGTGAAATCGTTGTGCTGTGAGGGCAATGAATTTTAGTTGAAACAGCATTGTAATTTTTTTTTAACTGCAAACATGGATGTAAGTGGAGAGGAATCCGTGTGACAACAAAAATCAACGGAAATTCTGTTATTATTTTAATACCATTAGCCCAAAAGGATGAGTACGTACTTGGCATTAAACAAAAAAAAAAGGAGTACGTAATTATTTTTAAACAAAAGGGGGGAGTTATAAGGGTTATGTAAGATGTCTTTCAAAATTGAAAAGGCTTTAAAACTGTAAGGGGGGCTTTAATATTTTTTAAATAAGTGCAAAGGCAGTTTTTTTTTTGGTTGTGTAAAAACCAATGCAAAGGCAGAATTTTTTTTTTTTAAGGTAGAAGTATGGAGACATAGGCATAAATTTATTTTTTCTTGTGTGAACGAAGATATTTTTTTAAAGGCATAGGCAATTTTTTGTTTTTTAAATTGCTGGTATTTCAAATTGAAATTGGAGATTATTGGATTTTTGATACAAAATGGCGAAAAATCAAAGTGCCCGTTTCGAAATTGAGAAATTTAATGGCAAGAATAATTTTGAGATCTGGAAGGTGAAGATGCACGATCTGCTGGTTCAACAAGGTGTGGCGAAAGCACTGTTGGGGAAAAACAAAAGACCTGCTTCCATGACGGAGGATGAATGGGATGAGATGGATGATAGAGCTCTGAGCGGAATTCGGTTATGTCTGGCGGACGATGTTCTGTTTAACATTGTGTCAGAGAAAACCGTTGCAGGCCTGTGGTCGAAGCTTGAGAAGCTCTACATGACGAAATCTTTGACAAATCGAATTCTCCTGAAACGACAGCTTTACAGTTTGCGGATGAAAGAAGGTACCTCAATTGCTGATCACCTGAAT